>JAWZYT010004862.1:0-166933 GCA_034508575.1 Petrolisthes manimaculis
GGTGACCTAGAAGTAAATACTCACTGGATGGTATTGATCGTCCAAGATTTAATCAAGAAAGTAGTCATTTCGTTCAGTACTGTGTGGTGTGTAGGACGATATGTTACTGGAGTTCGGATCGAAGTAACAACTTGATACCGAAAGGCCTGTAAAAAGTCTATATTGAATAAGTTATAAATGTCGAACAAAAAGATATAAATAAGAAACGAAAAGCAAGAGGCATCATGTATATCTATTTTGGCTGAGAGTTTATTCAAGCAGCATATAGCCAAAATATGTTATGTACAGTATATATATCACGGCTCACCATATGTCCAGGAAGTACACTGAATGCCACTCAGGTATTTTTAAATTATTCTTTCATCTGAACCTCAGTAAGAAGTAAACTGGCCTTTCTATCATTAAATATCTAAATGTCAGGCATCTAATTCTAGGCGATCAGTCATCTGCTCCACATACTGTTGACATTCCATCCCCCACAACACCATCTGTTTACTTGCTTGCTTTGGACATGCTTCGGGTCACGGGGCCCGTATTCCCAGGTCAGTCAGTCAGGCTAGATTTTTCACAACATCTAAAAATGGAATGTCGATAAGAAAGGTTCCTCCTCGAACTGTATACTTTATTTACCAAGTCAGCAAATGGTCACCCTTTCACCACTACTGGATAGAGCCATCACCCTTCTATTGATATTATTCATGTACCACACACACACACACACACATACAAACAACCGGTAATATTGTCCCTATCAGTGTCCAAGGCTCGTCTGGCTTATCAGGTGCGTGTCGTGACCAATCATTCTCACACGTGCTGCTGGGGTTTGTTGGTAATACTTCCATGGTTCGTACTAGACCTGTCAAGAGTTCCCAGTCACGCTCCCATTTCCTAGGTCTTGTCTCTTTACTTTAGTTGTTTTTTGTCTCTTTCCCTCTAACTATATAGAGGTAACCTTTTTCATTATGTGTATAAGTGTGTGTGTGTGTGTCTGTGTCGGATCATACTTCCAGAAAGCTAGTTATGACTGTATCTTTAGTTCTCATGCTAAATAGTTCCAATGGACGGATGGATTTTTCTTTTACATGACTGCAACTTTTTATGTGCCCACCAATGTCACTTCCATGAATATGTTTGATTAAAGCGTGACTCATCGTAACTCCTGAGTGGCGATAGTAAGTGGCGTTTGGGATGTGGATGAGGGACTAATTTATTTAAATTACGTTACGTCCTAGTGTACAAAGCAGTTTATTAGTGTCCCTATATATGGTGAGCGATGAATAATGTTGGGTTCAGGACCTCCATAAGTCTGTCCCTACAAAAGGTATCGTACCCACAAAGACAAAATTCGGTAGCAGAGTAGGGATGAAGAATGGAGAGATGTGAAAGGTATAAGGAGTGAAAGGATTATGGAATGAGGAAGAGTGAGAAGTGTACATTAAAGGTGGAGGAAGTAGAATGGTGGTATGTATTGAAGAGAATGGGTTAGAGCGAGACAATAGCAGGGCCGGGGACTTGTAGGCAAAACATTACAGTCAGCCAGAGCAGCATTGAAGGAGTTGGAGGTGCTGCAGAAGTGGGCAGTAGCAAGGATAGTGATGGAAATAGTAGTATTAGCAGTAGTTCCAGAGTAGCGAGGGACAGAGGTAGGTAGATACATGAATAAGGGCACGGGAAAGGTAAAAGGAACAAAGAAAAATGTGAAATAAAACATGGCTGGTCGAAAGTTGAATCAAGAATACACACAGCAATGTAAGGATTTGTATGAATTTATAAGGATATGATGCAAAGGTAGTAATAGAATTGCTGGTGGAGGGTGGGACAGAATAGGATGTTAAAAAAGTATGAAAGCAGGGATGGAGGCAATCGGTGGAGTAAGCAGGGTTATGGAAAACAAAGGGTATAAGGCAGGGGCTGAGGCAAGTGTAGGGGTTATGGTGGAGGCAGGAGGTAGCAGGCAGGGAGGGTCGGGGAGCTGGGGTGTAATGTGTGGTCACGTCTGCCCACTCGTCAAAATACAAATGTCGATCTTTTATCATCTCTGCTAATCTGCTGTCTCTCTCTCTCTCTCTCTCTCCTCTCTCTCTCTCTCTCTCTCTCTATCTCTCTCTCTCTCTCTCTCTCTCTCTCTCTCTCTCTCTCTCTCTCTCTCTCTCACACACACACACACACACACACACACACACACACACACACACACACACACACACACCAATGTTTTACTCTTTGTTTTACTTGGCTTTCATGAAACCCTTAATATTCTTCTATCAATTTTCCCCTGACTCTCTTTTATCTTCTCTCTTCCCCACTCTGGTAGGTACTCCCCCCCCCCATTGCCTCACCCCCGCCCCCATGCCTCACCCCCCCCCCATACTTCGCTCTCCCCCCAATGCCTCACTTCCCCTCTCTACCCACTCTCCCCCTCTCACTTCCTTCCCCCAATACCTCACTCACTCCCTTCCAATGCCCTCACTCCCACCCCACTCACTTCCCCTCCACCCACCCTTCCTCCCTACTTCCCTCCCCCCACTTCCTCCCCACCTCTCCACCCACATACCCATAATCATATCCCCCATCTCTTAAGCTCCTTCTCCACAACTCCAACTACTCCTGTAGCACAACCCAATCACCTCCACCACTCCTATCTACAATCTCTCACCACTATTACTACTATACTATTTCTTCCACCACCATTTCTACAACTACTATACCACCACTACTGGCACCATCACTATTACTACTACCACTACCTTCACTATCACTTTCACTACCACTATTACTACCACCACCTTCACTACCACTAATACTACCACTACCTTCACTACCATTGTTACCTACCACCACAATCACTATCACCACCACCACAATCACTATCACCACCACCACAATCACTACCACCTCACCATCACTACCACCAACGTAACCATTTCCTCACCTCTACAGCCCCTCCCTCACCCCCACCCCCACCCCTACCCCTGGCCCACACACCCCCTCCAATCTCGGCCTCTTATCCCCGGTCGGAATTAACCAAGGCTTTCATCATAACAAGTTGGCCTCGTCTTGATTCCACGAGATCTATTCCTCTTTCTCTCTCTCTCTCTCTCTCTCTCTCTCTCTCTCTCTCTCTCTATCTATCTATCTATCTATCTATCTATCTATCTATCTATCTATCTATCTATCTATCTATCTATCTATCTATCTATCTATCTATCTATCTATCTATCTATCTATCTATCTATCTATCTATCTATCTATCTATCTATCTATCTATCTATTATCTATCTCTCTCTCTCTATCTCTCTCTCTCTATCTCTCTATCTCACTATCTCTCTATCTCTCTCTCTCTCTCTCTCTCTCTCTCTCTCTCTCTCTCTCTCTCTCTCTCTCTCTCCTTTTTTTATCACTTTCCCCTCTCTTTGTTCCCCCTTTCTTTCTTTCCGCCTTCTCTCTCCTTCTCTTCCTTCTCTCTCCCTCTCCTCTCTTTCCTCCCTTCTCTCTTCCCCCTTTCTCTCATCTCTTCCCCCTCCTCCCTCTCCCTCTCTCTCATCCCCCTCACTCCCTATCATCCCCCTCCCTCCCTCTCTCCCCTCTCTCTCCCCCCTCCCTCTCTCTCTCTCTCGCTTCCTTGCTCCTCAAGAAATATCAGCAGCCGTGGTCCACAGTCTTCAAGAGTGGTGCTTCTCAGGATTCCATAATTCATAATCAACAGCTAACAAAGGACCCCCCTGGATGAGAAATGCCCCGGGGGAGAAAAGGGGGCAATCAGGGGGGGGGTTCTGAATGGGAGAGAAGGGGGCAATGAGGGGGGGTTCTGAATGAGAGAGAAGGGGGCAATAGGGGGAGGGGGTTTGAATGGGAGAGAAGGGGGGCAATGGGGGGGAGGGGGGTTTAAATGAGAGAGAGGGGGCGGAGGTGGGTATGCTGGAGGAGAGAATGTGGGGGTGGGGGTGGGGGGCGCGGACACTATAGTGGGGGCGGGGGTGGGGCGGTCGGTGGAAATTACTCTCTGATGAAGGGAATAAAAAAAGAAGGGAAGAGGAGGGTGGAAAAGTGTGTGTAGTAATAATATAGGAGTACGTGGTGCCATCTAGCGGGCGAAGGAGTGAAGCTTTGGAAAATTAGTTGTGTAGGCCAAGAAAACTCGCTCACTTTTAATCTCGGGTTTTCGTTTGTATTTATTAATTAATATAATTGTCTTTTAAAAGGTCTGGAGGTACAGAACTAAGTGGAGAACGAAAGAGGAGAAATAAGTAGAAAAGGAGGAAAATAAAAACTGACGGCAAAGTAACGAAAAAAGGAATGAATGACAAAAAGGAATCGTAAGAGGATGTAGTGTTGTCACCAACAGACCTGATGAGCTCTCCTATTTGATGACAAACTCTAAGACTCAAAGTTTCGTGAATAAGACATAATTATCACTTCTATTGTATACTCGTGAAGTCGATATTATATACTTTAGTTTGCATGTATCCCAGGGTTCGCCATTAGACGAGAGAGGTGGTAGATTTTTATTGATAACTGTATATATTTAGCATGAAATTATGAGACCTTCAAATGAATAGCAGTCACCCATACAACCCACAAATAAACTGAAGACAGATTAGAGAAAGGGGAATATGGAAGATAAAGGGTAGGAAGAGACGGGGAAGTGAGAGATAGAAGGAAAGAAGGAAGACGAGATAATAGGTAGGGAGTGACGAAAAAGGGGAAGGGACCAGACGAAAGAGGGAAACACAGAAGATAGAGAGAGAGAGAAAGAAGGAAAGGAATGAAGAGGAGATCATTTTGGGGGGTTTGAAGGAGGAAAAGAGAAGAGTAGCGAAGTGGGTAGTGAGACCATCATAAAGGCTTTAGGCAGGAGACTCCCAAATCTTTAGCCCGGCCCCCAAGCGTTAGCAGGGCCGGGGGATTTATTGCCGCGGTTATGAAGTTAAAAGGCCTTTCCGTGTTTGGCCTTATTCTTCCAGCACTCTTCTTCTTCCCCTCCCTCCCTCCTTCCCTTTAAAACACCTCACCCCTTTCTCCTCATCACATTTTATCCTTTTTTCTCATCACACTTCACCCCTTTCTCCTCAACACACTTCACCCCTTTCTCCTCACCACACTTCACCCCTTTCTCCTCCCACACTTCACCCCTTTCTCGTCACCACAATTCACCCCTTTTTTCACCACACTTCAATCCCTCCTACCCACACTTCACCCCTTTCTCCTCATCACATTTCACCCCTTTCTCGTCACCACACTTCACCCCTTTTTTTCACCACACTTTTATCCCTCCTACCCAAACTTCACCTTTTTTTCACCACACTTCACTCCCTCCTACCCACCACACTTCAACTCTCTCTCTCCACACACTCCTTCACCTCTCATCACCACGTTTCAACATATTATTCCCCCACACACTTCTTCTCCTTTCTTTCACACTTTCCCTTCCTCCCTTTTTGTCCTATTTCCTCTTCCTTCTCATTTATTTCGTCCCTTCATTACGGTATGCTCTCTTCACTATGAACTCTTTGCCCACTCGTCTGTTATTTCCCTTCCCAAACACTTTTTACTTCCTTTGCCACTTATTTCATTATTTCATATTTTTCTCTTTCCTCCACTTTTTATCTCTTTCCTCCGCATATATCTCCTAACTTCATATCTTTCTCTTTCCTCCGTATCTTTATCTTTTTTTTGTATCTTTCTCGTTCATCCATTTTTCTCGTTCATCCATTTTTCTCTTTCCTCCAATTCTTTCTCTTTCCTCAAATTCATTCTCTTTCCTCCAGTTCTCTTTTTCCTCCTCTCAGTCTCTCAGCCCACAATTTTCCCAAGGTACGTGAGGACTGCCAGATGTTTCCAGGTTGATAATCTTATTTATTTGCCTCGGGGTCTTTTGGGTAGAAATGGGACATGTGTTTCGACTTATAGTAATTTCATATTTATTAATGATGCCGTTATATTTTCGGGTTAGAATGTTCGTGTCTCAGTATTGATTTTTTTGTCAATGTAATTTTTAAAAACTTTATTATTAGATGCTTCCAAAAGGCCGAATTATTATACTGTTCATTTTGAAAGATTTGAAAACTATTTTTTAATGTTGTCACTTAATACTTGTGTTATTTTTTCTAATCTTATCAGGATTATATTGATTTTGTTTAGTAGTTAAGAATAATTTGTCAGTTATTCTAATTTCATAAAAGGTGTACTATTACATATTCTTGTTGTTTTGTTGTCGGGGTCCCAAAGATATTGAAGTGAAGAAATTGTATTATGATTGGAGAGGTTTGCTGTTTGTAGAATATAGATTTAGTCGAATATTCCACAGTAATGAGTCTATAAGGAATACCTATTTACCTCCTTGAGCAAGTAAACAAAGAGAAAAATACGTAAACAGACAAAGATATGAGAAAGAGGGTTTGGGGACGACAGAGGAGACAAGAAACAGAAAAACAGACACAAGACGGAGGAGATAGAGAGAAGTAAAGAGAGGAGTACATACAGATACATAAATCGACGAAGATATTATGAAAGAGGGTTGGGGTTTACAGAGAGACAAGAAATAGATAAACAGAGACAAGACAGAGGAGATAGAGAGAAGGAAGTAAAGCAGAGGAGGAGTACATACAGTTCATTAAATTCATACTGCAGCACCTGCCATGTTTGTTACCACCATTCTATGACGTCATATCCGGCCAGGTCAAGTTACCTGACTCTTATCAATTTTCTTCCTGATATTTATACTTCCTCTGTCACTTTCTTCTTCGGTCACTTCTTCTTCTGTCACTTTTTTCCTTCTCTCTGTCACTTTCTCATTCTCTCTGTCACTTTCTTCCTTCTCTGTCACTTTCTTCCTTCTCTGTCACTTTCTTCCTTCTCTGTCACTTTCTTCCTTCTCTCTGTCACTTTCTTCTTCCTCTATCACTTTCTTCCTCCGTTTTTTACTAATCACTCACCCACCCACTCACTCACCCACCCACTCACTCACTCACCACACCCACCCACCCCACTCATCACTCACCCACCCACCCACCCACTCACTCACCCACAGTCACTCCCACTCACATCACCCACTCACCCACTCAGGTAGTCCAGTAGCCTCGCTTTCGCACCTGAATCATCAAGGTCTTAATTACTAACACAAGCCAGACAGGTGTGTGTGTGTTTGATTTGTGTGTGTGTGTGTGTGTACATCGTGGCTTGTGTCTATAACATGTGCTTGTGTGCTTTGGATATGTAACTGTGTGTTTTTTTTTTTTTTTTTTGTTTGTTTACTGCTTGAAATTTTGTTTATGTATATATATTTTTTTTTTACCTTCCACACACAGCACAAATCAACACCTAATTACTCACACACTCACACACGCACACACACACACAGACCATCACACACATCTAAACAGTGTATATCAATAAAAATGAAATGACTTTATGCTAGATTTCGCAAGTGTTCATATATACGAATTGCAGAACATTATATTAATCTATGCAACACCTGTCAGGCAGAGATTATCTCAAGCACAAGCACGCAATTTAACACACTCAAGGAAACGCACTCAAGGAAACGCACTCAAACACTCGCATAAATACTAATGTGTACATGCACTAACTGACGTAATGGAAATTGATAAACATAATTATACAACCTCAAACATATAAACCCAACCAGATGTGAAAATAAATGCAATGAACTGATCCAGGAATGAAAAAAATAAACTCATAGAACTGATCCAGAAATGAAAATAAAAGCAAAGAACTGTATGATCTAAAAATTAAAATAAAGGTGGGAATGAGAAACGTTATGTGTGTGTCTGTGTTATGGAAGGGTAGGAAACGCACGGAAGAGATGGCAGAATGAGAGAATAGGAAGAGAGGTGAGTGAAAATACAAGGAAGAAGAAAGAAGGACAGATTAGGTTAGGGAAGGAGGAAGGAAGGCGGAGGAGTCACGTCACTCCTCGCAAAACCTTCCTTCCTCCTCCTCCTCCTCCTGCATCTTCTCCTCCACCTCCTGCCTCTTGTCTTCTTCTCTTCTTTTCCTCTCTTCTCTTCCTCTCTTGTCTTCCTCCTCTTCCTCTTGTCTTCTTTTCTTCTCTTCCTCCTCTTCTTCTTGCATCTTCTCTTCCTCCTGCCTCTTGTCTTCTTTTCTCCTCTTCCTCTTTTGTGCTTTCTTTTTTCTCCTGTCAACTTTGCCTTTATTCTTCCTCCCCCCCTTCTACCACTTTCACTTCGTTCTCATTTCTCCCTTCTCATCCTCTTACCTCTCATTCTTTCTTCCTCCTCCTCCTTGCTTTCCTCTTTACTTTCTTCCTCTTCCTCCTTACTTTCCTCTTTACTATTTCTCCTCCCTCCTCCCTCCCTTCCCCAACACACTCCCTCTCTGTCTCTCCCCCTCCACAAAACCTTTCCCTCTTCCAAACAATAACATTAAATAAGGAATATGTTTACCAATATTTTCTCTCCTCCTCCCACTGTGTAATGTGGTCTGGTCGCCTCTCCCTATTTCCATTATTTGTTTTGTAACCATCCTATAGTAATAGTAATAATCGTAAAACTATATAACTCACTCACTCATTCATCTATGATTCTACTTTCATACTAGTTTATTCACTCACATTCACCCAAAAACTCGCTCACACGACTTACCTACATACACACATACAAACATATAGACACATACACAATCACACACAATCACACACAATCACACACACACACACACACACACACACACTCAACTGACGACGCCCTGGTGGGAATTGTATAATCCTCTGTGGGTAAACTCGCAGCCACCCCTCGTCAGCCAATCAGAGAAGCCCATCTGAGACACCATGAGCCAATGAGAAGGGGGCCAAGTTATACACCAATCTATTGTCATGTTTATCTCAAAATTCATCCGGAGCATCAGAGAGAAGGTACTAAGTAGAGGTGTAAGCAGGTCTCTCTCTCTCTCTCTCTCTCTCTCTCTCTCTCTCTCTCTCTCTCTCTCTCTCTCTCTCTCTCTCTCTCTCTTCCCCCAGCCACCGAGAGGAATGCCGATGCTATCACTCAGGCCGCCTGTTTGTCCGTTTGTCCTTTGTCCTTCCTTCTTAGACGTTTGGGAATGGCGCAGTAAATTTAATTAATCCCTTCACGCTGGGGTTGTGATGGGGAGGAAGGAAGGGAGAGGGGTTTGGGGAGTTTAGTATGAGTAAGAGAAGGGGGAAGGGAAGGGATTTGGGGAGTGGTATTGGTAAGAGGGGGAGGAATTATGTGGGAGAGGGGGGAGGGGTTTGGGGAGTTGTATTAGTAAGAGAGGGGGAGGAGGGGAGGGGTTGGGAAATTTGGTGGGAGAGGAAGGGAGGGGTTGGAGAGTTTGGTAAGAGTGAGGGAGGGGAGAGGGGGGGGGGGTAGAATTTTGTGAGAGAAAGGGAGGGGTTGGTGGTGTAGAGGTTGATTGAGGTGTGATGAAGATTGAGGAACGAAGATTAAATATTTTGTTAGGGTATTATTTTGGGTTGAGGGAGAAGGTTGGTTTGAATGGTTGGTTAATTGAAAAGGTAGAGTGGGGGACTTAATGAGTGGCTTATGAGTGAATGAGTGTATAGTAGGGTGACGTGGGATGGGGAATGGGATAACAGGCACAGGAGTTCTGGGTGAGAAGTGGGGGGGGGGGTAAAATGAGGTAGAATGAGTGGATTATAAAAAGGTGAGGTGGAGGGTTTATTTAATGGGTTGGGTTATGAGTGTCTGAATGGAAGTTGAAATGGAGGATGGGGTGGGGTTGGTTGTCAGGTGTTTGTGAGAGTTGTGTGGGGGCTGGGGCTTCGTGGTGTAGGTCATGTAGGTGGTGGGTGTGATGTCAGGTGTTTGAGGTGGGGGTGGGTGGGAAAGGGGGGTTTCATGGTGTAGATGGTGGGTGTGATGTCAAGTGTTTGAGATGTGGGTGGGTGGGTGGGGATGGGTGGTTTGGTGGTGTAGGTGGTGGGTGTAATGTCATGTGTTTGGGAGAGTAGGGGGATGTAGGGGAGTTATGTGGGTGGTTTGGTGGTTGAGTTGGTGGGTATTCAGAGGTTGAAGGAAACACCGACCACAGTATATACAACCAGGATCCCACAGGACGATTTGTGTGTGTGTGGCGGGGATAACAATGGTGAGTTTCATCCTTACGACCCCGGGGTGACGTGGGAGGGAGAAGAGGGAGGAATGCTGGTATAGAAGAGAGGGGTGGGAGGGAGGGAGGAAGGGAGAATTAGTATAGAGAAATGGGAAGTGGGAGTGTTGGTATATAAACTGAAAAGGAAATGACAAGTTGTGGTATAGAGGAAGTATTATAGAAAAGGGTGGAAGGGAAGAAAGGGAGAGTAGTGGTATACAAGTAGGCGAATGAGTGTGGGTATAAAAAAAAGCTAAGAAAATTGGCATACAGTGGAGAGAAGGAAGTGGGGAGGTGTTGGTGTAGGAAAGGAGGGGATGGGTATAGAGTGTTGGTATAGAGGAGAGGATGGGAGGAGTGTTGGTATTGCATAATTGATAATGTTGCATAGGGAAGGATTCTGAAATACGAAGCCCACATATGCAATGGTAAGCTACAGTATTATGTAAATTTTATAAAGAAATGCCATGGTAAAGTTAGATGGACAAAGCAGAGAAGTATAAGACAGAATATAATGGAATAGATCAGATGCAATGGAATAGGGTTGATTGATGGACTTGATTTTTAGAGATATAGATAGATAGATATAGACACAGACAGACAAACATGGATGGAAAGATAGACAGATTGAAGGATAGATAGGTAGATAGATAGATAACTAGATAGAGAAAGAGATGGAGATATAAATAGAAAGATAAATACACTAGCTTGACAATGAACAGAGAGAAAAGTATCCAGAAGAGACTTAGCCATGAGAGAATAAGAGAGAGAAATCCGTGGTGGGCGTGTCTGAGAGCGGCGGGGATACATTAACCACAGATTAAAAGCCAAGGTGTCCATTCCTCTGTCACACTCTTTAAAAGGTTAGACTCCGGGCCTCCATAAACCTGAGGTAGGTCTATACGAGTGATGGCATGGGGCTGGGTGGGTGGAGAGTCATGGGTGGGACTGGGTGGGGAGTGATGGGTAGTTATGTATGGGTGATGGGGTGGGGCTGGGTGGGGAGTGATGGGTAATTCTGTACGGGTGATGGGGTGGGGCTGGGGTGGGTGTGATGGGTAGTTGTATACGGGTGATGGGGTGGGACTGGGTGGGGAGTGATGGGTAGTTATGTATGGGTGATGGGGTGGGACTGGGTGGGGAGTCATGGGTAGTTATGTATGGGTGATGGGGTGGGGTGTCGTGGGGTGAGATGAGGAGTTAGTAGAAGTGATGGGAAGATCTGTACGGGTGATGGGTTGGGGTGGGAGGGGTGACATTGGGCGGAGAGTAGGTGGAGGTGTTTGGGTAGGACAATACATGGGGTGGGGTGGGGTGGGGTGACGTGGGATGGGGTATAGGGATAGGGGGAGGCAATGGGTAGGTGGGAAGAAAAGTAGGGTGGGAAGAATTGAAGGATACATGAGGTAGAAAATAAGAAAACAAGAATATGGTGATAAATCAGGTAGGGAAGAGAGACGGAGAAGAGAAGCGGAGTGTTGGGGAGGGGGAGGGGAAAAGAGAAGGTCGATAACAAACTACACAAAAAAACTTACATTGTGGCGGATCGATCAAGCATAGACTATCTCAAAAACTTACTCTACATGTAAATATTGTCTTAATACACATGAAGCGGATGCAAAATATATAAATTACATAACATAAAATAACAAAATTTAAAAACAACGAAAATATAGTACACGTTAATACATTTATTATCACGGCGTTATTAAGAAGCGAAAAGCACCATCAAAAGGATATTTTATTGTATTGCTATATAAATGTATACTATTATTCAATACGTTCTGGATACAATGAGCAGGGCTGTGGGTTGTGTTGTGGGTTGTGTTGTGTTGTTGTGGGTTGTGTTGTTGTGGGTTGTTTTGTGTTGTTGTGGGTTGTGTTGTGTTGTTGTGGGTTGTGTTGTGTTGTTGTGGGTTGTGTTGTGTTGTTGTGGGTTGTGTTGTGTTGTTGTGGGTTGTGTTGTGTTGTTGTGGGTTGTGTTGTTGTGTTGTGGGTTGTGTTGTTGTGTTGTGGGTTGTGTTGTTATGGGTTGTGTTGTTGTGGGTTGCGTTGTGTGATCGGTATTCCCAGGTTCGATTAGTCCAGGTGAGGGTGAGGGTTGTTGGTGGAGGCCTGGCTGGAATCGATAACAGGAGCCACTAATTAACAACGTCAGCTAAATGAGTGAGGTGACTTGGAGAACACATGCACCTCACCTGTCTCCTTCCCTCCTGCCTACCTGCCTCTCTCCCCTACATGTCTACCTCCACCCCCCTGTCTACCTGCCTCTATCACCCCTACCTGCCTAAATCTTTCCCTACATTTTCTTACCTCTCTCCCTCCCTTTCCTTACCTCTTTCCCTACCTACCTCTCTCTCTTCCTACATGCCTACCTACCTACCTACATACATACATCTTTCTCTCTCCCAACCTACCCCTCTCTCTCCCTGCCTACTTCTCTCTCTTCCTTCCTACCTTTCTCCATTCCTCCCTGATGCTTCCTGCCGTACCCATGGCTACTGACGGTGGTGATGAGGGAGATGGTAAGGTCTACGTAGAAAAGGTTCGAAAGAAAATGAGAAAAATAAACAAGGGAGAATAGGGTGGACAGAATAAAAGTAATATACAGTATATTGGTAATGAGAGAGAGAGAGAGAGAGAGAGAGAGAGAGAGAGAGAGAGAGAGAGAGAGAGAGAGAGAGAGAGAGAGAATTATATATTGGGTGTGCACTGGGGAAGGTTAGGGAGAGCAAGGAATGAAAATGTTGTTGTGATAGACGTCTGGGGAGGGGGAGGTGTGTGTGTGTGTGTGTGTGTGTGTGTGTGTGGAGTGAAAGGATAATTATGTATTTGATTACTGCATTGCATGAATTACTGCAATTATGAACCCATTTTTTTGCAGTCATTGTTAGATTGAATACGTTTTATTTATCGCTTAGGTATTTTATGTATTATTGAATTATAATTTCTGCTTTCATGATCCATGTGCATTTGTCTGAGAAAAAAATATCAGCACATATTAGCCCTGATACCTAAATCATTTATTAATGTCGTTAATGGAAGTTTTTTTTTTTTTTTTTTTTTTTTTTTTTTTTTTTTTTTTTTTTTGTGTATGTGTGTGTGAATTGGGAGGTCTCTGATTTCTCCAAACCATGCCAGGAAGCAGACACACTCAATGGTATTAATAGGGCATCTGTTTCGTGGCATAGTTTGGAGGAATCAGAAAAGTTCCATTTTACCTACAAGAGAATCTAGCCTTAATGGGTACACGAATAAAGATAACGATAAGATTGCATACATATACAGTAAGTGCACAAATAACTTGTATATTGACATTACCTGAGACAAATTTCGAAACATACCATCAGTAGGATCAGGCACGTACACATTATTTCACACTGTTGAAAGCAATTACATTATAAGCAAACTCCACATTGGCTACCAAATAACAGGCTAATCATATTCAAGTACTTATTCAGATGCAAATAAATAACCACAAGTAGTTACAAACAAAATTAAACCAACTTTACGAACCTAATGCCTCTGTAATAATGACTACAGTATTGGACATTAAGATACAAATGGCCAATCATTATAAAATATACTCTTGTTGGTGATGGCAACAATAACAGTAATTTAGAGCTTTAAGTGATATAATTGGGAGAACACTGGCATTTACCATATCAAACCCCACTCGTATACCAGCACTAGAATACTGAATACTCATATACGAACACTAACACACACACACAGTCACTCTCACACACATACACACAGTCACTCACACACACAGTCACTCACACACAGTCACTCACACACAGTCACTCACACACAGTCACTCACACACACACACAGTCACTCACACACACACACAGTCACTCACACACACACACAGTCACTCACACACACACACACACACACACACACACACACACACACACACACACACACACAGACTCGTAACATAATTCACACTCGACACATTAAACCCTCTCTTCTCACTGACACGCCATCCCTCTCAGTCACACATTACCACTCAAACCCATACACATGCAGACACACGCCATATACTCTTGCATAAAGCCTCTCACAAAAACATTAATAAATATCTTGAGTTCACCACCACTCACGCTTAGGAAGAAGGTGAGAAATGAGATGAGGGGGCCAATGTATTCTCGTCAGATTTAAAAGCCTCATTATAGGCTGACAAAACTGAGTAGACAGCATAGACAAAAAAAAAAAAAATGTTTAGTGTATAATAGTGAGTGATACAAACTGAAGATATACAAGTTTGTTGCATTCCCAGTAAGTTTCGTGGGTCATGTAAAGACTTGGATGCTACTGGTTCCTCCATTGTATGTAAATAACCAGACTAGTTCAGTATACGTGTATGTTTTGTGGCATGGTTTGGAGGAATCGGTAGCTACCATTTTTTTAATAGAATAGTAACTGTTCAACCTTCAAACTATCTCAATGTTGGTTGTGCTGCTGTAACATGCCACCAGTCAGTCACAACCCACACTCACTCACTCACTCACTCACTCACTCACACATCCACTCACTCACACACACACTCACACACACACACACACTCACACAGTATCTTTCACACCAACATTTTAGCCCTTAAGCACGTGTTTTAATGTCCTCTACCACTCACACTCAAGCCTCGAATCACAAGAACACACACTTACTACACTTTACACACGTACACTGTAATATACATCACATTCACCAACACTAACTTCAACACACACAATGTACACGCGCCGGTACACACACACACACACACACACAGACACACAGACACACACACACACACACACACACACACACATATACACACACACACATATACACACACACACATATACACACACACACACACACACACACACACACACACACACACACACACACACACACACATACACACACACACACACACACACACATACACACACACACATACACACACACACACACACACACACATACACACACACACATACACACACAGACACACACACACACACACATACACACACACACATACACACACACACACACACACACACATACACACACACACATACACACACAGACACACACATACGGTTAACACATACTGTAAACACATATACTACTTTCATCCTTTATTCTCATTCAGACGAACAAACAAACATTAAACTATTCACATGTACTGAATGTACTTACAAAATACACATACACACACACACACACACTAAACTCTTCATGTCCGTACTCAAAACAAACACACACACACACACACACACACACACACACACACACACACACACACAGTCCCCTCTCATATATAAACACACTCCAACACCGTCTTGACATTCAGGGAAGGAAATCTCACAGAATCGAACGAAACTTAGCGACACAAACTACCCCGACGTCTTGGCCACCTAGCGGAGAAAACCGGCCCTATTCAAAACCCCAGGCGATTAAAAGCATAAGAGAAATTAAATGGCCGAGGAATGTGTTTGAAGAGTGACATTTATTATATTATTTATCCTGCTTTAAGGTTGGAACTGCTAAGTCGGATACCATGCCAGTCAGCCAGAAGAGCCGAGGTGGATTATGACCCTTGTGCCCCGAGTCAGATAAGGGTGAAAATAGACTCCCCTGCCTTAGCCTTGGACGCCCCTCTTCCATACACTCGCACGAAATTTTGACACAATCTCGTCTTTGCGTATCCGACCCCAAGCCAAATGTTTTTTGAAGGGAAGGAGGGGGTGGGGGGGAGGGGGGTGTTTTCGTATCGCATAAATATAGATGAAAGTAAATATGGCGTTGTTACACATGGAATAAATTAATTTTTCAAACTATATTTTGGGTATTTTTTCCATTGGGTTTGTCATTTCCTAATCGTAAATCGCTGGAAGATAATTAATGCCTTGGAAATCCGAGAAAACTTGACCATACGAGCCGACTTGACTGTGTAAGAAAGGGAAGGAAAGGGAAGGGGTAGGAGGATGGGGAGGGGGGGGGGGGGTTTACCGAGGTGGGTGGAGGGGAGGGGAGGGAGGGGGGGTATACGGGTCTACCTACCTACCCCTTTATACCGGTGACACAAGAAAATGAGCCCCACGGCACTCCTTCCTCCGAGTTTCATCTCTAATTCACAACACTTCATCTTTAAGGGGAGAGTATACTTTTGATAGATTGGAGTGCCTTGATTCCTCCAAAGTATGCCACGTAACAGACCCAGAGGAAGAAAATTAATGGTATCCTGTTGCCTGAAATAGTTTGGAAGAATGGGTAGCTCCAGATTTGCCAACACTGTACTTCCTCCTTAAGCCTTGGTGAGTGAGCGGGACCCGAGCGATACCCACTGGGAGTCTGGGTGGAATCATGCGGTCATCGGAAACTCTGGTGTGAATACCTGACTAGACCCGCCCCAACCCCGTTACGGCGCTGATACTCGTCTCGGCTCTTCCCCGCGCCGTCGGTGGTGGCGAGATGGTGCCCAGATGTCACTGAGGGGGCCGTGGGGGGCTTCGTTCGCGTCGCAGGGGTCAGGGAGGAAGGGGAGGGGGGCCACAGTTACGTACCCTCAGATTTGCCAGTCAGGGAAATGTGAGGGAATGAGGCAAGCGTGTATACCAAGGCAGCCACATACACCGAGGCAGCCACATACACCAGTCCTTGATCGGTATACAATAACAGCCAACACTATAGTGACGGGTGGACATATATCACTACATCAAGTCAGTCAAGTTCACACAGCAGAGGTCGTTCTTCAGTCACCCTAACTTCCTTCCCATCTTTCACTCATTTCCCCTTCCTTCCTTCTCCCATTTTCCTTCCTTCTTTCCCCCTTTCCTTCCTTCTCCTATTTTCCTTCCTTCTTTCCCCCTTTCATTCCCCCTTTCATTCCCTCTTTCCCCCTTTCCTTCCTTCCCCAATTTTCCTTCCTTCTTTCCCCCTTTCCTTCCTTCTTTCCCACTTCCCTTCCTTCTTTCCCCCTTCCTCCCTTCACCACTTCCTACTTTCCTTCTACACTTTCTTCCTTCCTTCACCCCTTCCTTCCTTCCTTCACCCCTTCCTTCCTTCCTTCACCCCTTCCTTCCTTCCTTCTACCCTTCCTTTCTTCATTCGTTTTGTCTCCTTTGTGTATAACTCAAGTTTTCTTATGTCACTCTCTTGTCTCCTTGTGTCAATCTTTTCTCATTGCATCTCTCTCTCTCTCTCTCTCTCTCTCTCTCTCTCTCTCTCTCTCTCTCTTTTGTTGTCTTTTGACACCTTTTTCCTGTCTAATTTTTTGCCCCTGTGTTACATACGTCTCTTTCTAATTATTTTCTCTGTCCCATCCCTAAGGCCCTGTTAACACAAGGCGTTTCTGAAAACGCGTTTCAAAACACTTGTTCAAAAACGCCTCGTGTGAATCGGGCTTGATTATTGTCTTTTGATTATATCCTTTCCTTAACTCTCTTTCGTCCCTTTCCTAACCCCTTTCGTCTCTTCCTTAATCCATTATTGTCGTCTCTTTCCAAATCAGTTTCGTCTCTTTCTTAATCCCTTTCGCTTTCCACCCTTCCACACAACCTCGTACCAATTTTTGTTCGTCCTTTTCTTTACCCCATTTTGGCCTCTTCCCTTGCTGACGCCTCCCTGCAAGTGGTAATGCAATATTGTGAGTGTTGGTGTGGGAGGCGCGGCAGGAGGCGAGGGAGGAGGGAGTGTCTTATCTGCACATCGCTGGGGTGCCAACTCTAATAACAGGTTTTAGTGCTGTCATGACCTGGGTTTGGGTGCTGGTGAGGGTTGCAGATAGTCGAACTGGTCATATACTTTCTTGCTAGATTCACACATACCTATACACACATACATACCTACATACATACATACATACCTACATAACTGTATATACATACCTACAAACATACCTCTACACACACACACACACACACACACACACACTCATCTATACACACACACACACACACACACACACATACACACACACACACACACACACTCATCTATACACACACACACACACACACACACACACACACACACTCATCTGTACACACACACACACACACACACACACACACACACACACACACACACACACACACACACACACACACACACACACACACTCATCTATACACACACACACACACACCATATACTCTCTTACCAGCACTATACACTGTCTTCTCTCTTACCAACACCATACTCATTCTCTCATACAAATACCAAACACACTCCTACCAGCTCCTCCACATAATACTCTTACTAACATCACAATCTCTCTTACCACCACCACCCTTCTCTTATCAGCATCACCACACTTACTCGCCAGCACCACAACCTTACCAGCCCTCACACACACTAACACACACTACTACACCACACTTACCAGCTCTCACACTTACCAGCCCTGACACACACTACCACACACTACCACACCACACTTTACAGTCCACACACACACACACACACACACACACACACACACACACTCTCACTCAAAGAAACTAACTAACATCCCATCAGTTTTTAAGACACCTTCAATACTACTATCATGTGTATTGGTAACTGAGAATGGGTTTATGGTGCTTTGGTATGGTAATCTTTGGTAAATACTTCTTAAGATAAATATATTCACGTTAAAATGAATAACAATCAGACAGTAGAGAAGATGGGACTTTTAAGCGTGACTATACTAACTTCCTTTAACACACTCCCACCCGCACACTCACACTAACTTGCCTCTCGTGGCTTAACTAACCAAACCCAAATATGCAATGATGAACACAAGAACAGCCACAGGCGTCATCAGGAGAGAGAGAGAAAGAGAGAAAGAAAGAGAGAGAGAGAGAGAGAGAGTAATAGTGAGAGAGAGAGAGAGAGAGAGAGAGAGAGAGAGAGAGAGAGAGAGAGAGAGAGAGAGAGAATTTTCCCTTGATGCAATATAGGAATGGCTCACAGAGTAATGAACCACACAACACTGAACACCAAGTTAGTTCACGACAAGATATAATCCATAATCACGTTGGTTTGCAAAAAACAAAACAGGAAAAATAGATTATCCTCGTTAAGAATAATACCATCAATTTCCACTGCGGGAAGAAAAGTTTGGCTAATAAATAATCTATTCTTCTAGTGTATGTAAACCCGATATAAACAAAACGTGTGCGTACGTATGTGTGTTTCCAAACCCGCCACAAGCAAGGTGTGTGTGTGTGTGTGTGTGTGTGTGTGTGTGTGTGTGTGTGTGTGTGATCATATCCAGTACAAACTAAAGTACAAATAGTGAGTACCCTCGTCTGTACTAATCGGGTGAGGAGAGTATTACACCTCGCCTCGGATACAGACCCGTCAATCACCCGAGGCAAATTATCCGTGATGAGTATGCGGCCGCCTGTACACAAACCTCCTCTTAATACAACACGAGTCGGATTTAAGGAGAACGACACGATTACCTTACCATACACCCTTCACTCCTGCCTTCCATTGAGACCAAACAGGGTATTTATGTCACTGTTTGTTACGTGTTGTCTCAAACTATTATTCAGTCACTAACATTATTTTCTTCTCTCTCTCTCTCTCTCTCTCTCTCTCTCTCTCTCTCTCTCTCTCTCTCTCTCTCTCTCTCTCTCTCAAGACTATATGATATTGTGTTTTGGCTTGAATAGACCTCGTGACTGAAATATAATAAGAGATGTCACTTGTTGTGTATTGGCACATGTAAAATATCTCTCTCTCTTTGTACTGGTTCCATGTCCTTGATTGTGTGCATCTTTGAGCGTGTCTGGATTTATGAGTTTGCAAAGTCTATATATTTATACATCGGTGTTTCTGTCTGATGGAGGGAAGATGATTTTGTGCCTATGTATAGAAAGGTGTAGTGCATGGAGAGTAGAGAGGAGTACAATACTTATGGGTGATGGGTCATAATGGTTTGATGAAGGTGACTGATATATACGTCATTAAGATACCTTTAATTTGTTTAGAGAGACTGGAGTTAATATTGTGAGGTGTAGCGACCATAGACAGATACAGTCACCAACTATACCTACACATTCCTATACACCCCTATGCACATATATAGCCAGGAGGGCAAAGGTCTGTAGTGTAATTATCGAATTAAGGATCGCCAATCCCTGACCAGCCTCACCTGGACTGTGGGATTTAATCTATAGGTTTTCTGAATTGTAAGGGAATACAAACGCATTGTATTTTCGTTAATGTTTATATACAGATTTAGTGTTGCTCGCATTATTAGTTATTCACAAGGATGGCGCAGACTGAATATCGAACACAGGGAAGTTGGTAGAAAGGGAGACCGTGTGTTTGTTGTGTATAGAACGTCTTCTGTGAGTGTTGTACAGCATCTTCTGTATGTTATCTTGTCATTGGGCACGGCCAGTCTAGTCTTTAGTGCAGGTGTGGTCAGCTGGGATTTGATAATTGTTCTCTGCTGGTCTCTGGAAACTAGGAGATGACTGGTCAAGGTTTAGCGATTCAATTTAAGGGTTAGCGACTCTATAATTAAAGTATAGACGTCTGTCTCTGTTCGGCTGGCTATATGAATGTGTATATGAATTATGTAGGAAGATGTTATCCTATACTGATCAAAGTGAGAACTAAAGGCAAGAAACCCGCAAAATGTCTTCAACTGTGAATTTAAATGCGAGAAAAGTCCCAAACCATAGACCCATTGTAGTGACTGAATATATATAAAGTTGCTACAAGGGCGACTAAAACGTAATAATATTAAATCGTGTTTTGATGTAAGGATGACTGAAGTGTAGTGAAGGGTAACTGTAGTGTGATGAAGGTGACTGCAGGAGAAGCAATTGATAGCGTGAAAAAGTGTGTCTGCATGTGTGCGTCTCGTAACCTATCACGCTGGCACACACGGGACAACATTCAAGAAGTGCACATAAAGAATACAGCTCGAGCGTGCGATTATATTAGGGGTATCGGAGCACGCGCCAGAGAGAGAGAGAGAGAGAGAGAGAGAGAGAGAGAGAGTGAGTGGGGGTATGATGTGTAAGGGAGAGAAAATATGAAGAGGAGATCGGAGGAGGGTGGAAGAGGAAAGAGGGAGAAAGTACGGGTACACTTGGGTCAGGGTATGAGAGTCGAAGAGAAAAAGGAGGATTGATTATTGTTGATTGATTACTATTAGGCGCCGCAACAGCGAGGTCATATAGCGCTCGAGAAATAAGATGAATGAGCGGTGGGACATCTATTAATCCAACGTTATAATTCTAGGTCTGTGAATTACTTGGTGACCATAAAGGGAAGATGGTTTATGATTTTTTTTACTTAGGTATGTCCCTAACTTATTAATTCTCGTTAAGAAATGTATGTTTCACCATTACTAATACAATCAACACCAAATGTGTACATGAAAGACAATACTTCCATATTATTTTTGTAGTAAACTGTTCTCTGGTCGACTCGAGTCCCCGTTTTCAGCCACCGAAAGTTCGCTGCCACACGTACGATAAACTGTTACCACAGATATTAAAGCATCCCTAAATGTTACTTATCGTTTTCATTGTAATATGTATAGATTTGTAACACCACTCAATAATTTTGAATACCTACTCTACAAGTACGGTACATCTATTCAGCTGCAGAGAATATCTTACTCAGTAGGAATGTTAAGTATGTATGGACTTGATGCAGCTTGACACCTTTGCCATATTATTGTTTATCGTCACAACTACCCGAGGTATATTTAGATGAGGAAAAGTTATTGAAAGTTGGTAAAATATGAACATTTGGATTACGTTATAATAGAATATGGTATTATATATCTAGAGAATAGGTAGGACAAATAATGATGTGAAAAGTGAAAATGGCAACACACAGAGGAAATGGTGGATGCCGCTTATGGGTTGCTGTTGCCAGGGGATGGGGATGGGGGTCTGGGGGTATGGGAGTCTCAGTGTAAGGAGGAAGGAACAGTGCTTCATGCGTCGTGGTGGAATTTCGTAGTTTTTACAGAATTTACTTACTTTAAACCCGTATTTTTTCGTTAGTGATTTTGGTGTCACGTTATAGTGCTGCTCAAGAACAGGAGTGCGTCATAGTGTGGCCGATAACTTCGCTTCTACCTACAACTTGGACACGATAAAGAAAAGGTTTGTGATATTTTTCAGCCAGAGCCGGCCATGACCAACCATCATTAATTTTCATCTCCTTCATGTCACTCCCGTCGCCATATTAGGTTCCTTAATGATTCAGTAACTTTAAGTACGTTAATTTAATTCGTAATTTCATATATAAACGTTGGTTGTGGTTATGTTATTGTTAGTTTGTGTGTAATTAAGGATCTGCGTTGTTGAGATGGAGGGTGTGAGGGATGGGAGGAACACCGGCAGTTTTGTCAGACGGAAGTATTGTATGTTGGCAGCTCAATGAATGCCTTGCTTGACCACAGCGATTTCTATCATTCTTAGGGCCGTATCCATAGTCACATTACACAATTTTGCCACATGCTATAACTTTAGCATTTGACATAAGACAAGTGTTCTAGGAGATTATAATTCATGTTGACCCACATATGAGGAAAAAAAAAATTCCCTCTATATTTTATTAGTCTATTATTCGGTGTTGTTAGCTGTTGGTACGAATGCGAATATTAGGTACATTTCTACACTGTATGGACAAGCATTCGATGTACGACCTTCAACCACCATTACTATTGAACTACTAATACTGTGCAGATACTTTAATATTCTTTGGTTCGGTACCGTATAGCTTCCTGTACTCGATTTATAACACTTGGTTCCTGTAGTGTGATTTGTTTGTTCAATATGTCCGACACCACATTACAACAATGACATTCTAGTACTCAAACCATCTCAATGCAGCATTACAATCAAACTTCTATACCTCGTCACGTGATATATAAAGACATGTACACAATTCACGCCTTGAGATGACACTTCCTCTCCTGAAAACATCACTTTTCTCATAACTATGTACCCTTCATTCCTCCCATCACTCCTTACCTTTCATTACTCACCCTCACTTATCCTCACCTCTCCTTACCTTTCATTACTCTCCCTCACTCCTCCTCACCCCTCCTTACTTTTCATTATTCTCTCACTTCTCCTCACCCCTCCTTACCTTTCATTACTCTCCCTCACTCCTCCTCATCCCCCTCACTCCTCCTCATCCCCCTCACTCCTCCTCATCCCCCTCACTCCTCATCCCCCTCCATTCGTCCAACACCCCCCAGACATTCCCCCCCCACACATTCCCACAACACAGGGTCGTGAGGAATGAGGTCGTCACCGTGACCCCGCCCGCCAGTTTGTAAACATGACCCATTAGTGAAATTTCCATGTTAATCTATCACGTGGACACCCAGGGTCTGAATGGAATATTATGTAAATTACCCCCGACCCATACATACCCCACAGGCAAAGACTAACTACGGGTGCCCCTCTCCCTGCCCTCTCTATTCCTTCCCTCTACCATTACAACCCTATATAACTTTGACTGCGTTAGAGCCCTAGCCTATATATTTTCGCCATACATGCGCAATAGTAGCCTTGTCTTTCTTTACATCTTCTTCCTTCTTTGCTATGCTTTCCCTCACCCCAAGAAGATTAGTTATCATAGTAGCATTACCAAACAGCCTAACAAGGACCATTAGGTTTGTTTCTGTTGTTATTTGAGGGTCATTTGTTTTCCTTGTTTTACCTACACTTTCCTAGGCTGCCTTCCTTTCAATTTTTAGCTTTCCTATTATCTTCTATTATTATTCTCTAAGATTTATCCATCCCTCTACTTGTTTCTCATTCAAAAATCCCTGTCCAGTTTTTTATATAAATTCCAAGTTTCTCTTTGGTTTCCCTTGTCTTCGTAACAGTACGTAATCCATCTCTCTCTCTCTCTCTCTCTTTCTCTCTCTCTCTCTCTCTCCATGCAGAGAAAGTCTTAGGACACGAATACTGTTGAATTCTTATTTACTCTCAGGTTTCTTTTCATATGAAACCAGGGCAGATATAAATGATATACAAGATCTTCCTCAACACTTAACAAAAATGTATGTTTGTCCTCCTTTATATTCCTTTACATTTTTTCACCTTTTGTCATTTTAATTTCGTGCTTATGTTTCCTTTGTTTGATCTCCCTTCAAGCTTCTTTCATCTTGTTAAAGTACTGATGTTATTTATAACTGTCTTCGTTTCCTTTTTATTGCATGTCATCGTTGTCAGCGCTCGCTCAGACTAACCATGTACAGTCACTCATAAAAGTAAACCCCTCCACCCTCCTTGTAACACATATGAAATCAGTTCTGTTAATACTGCACCTGACGTCACGACACACACACACACACAGAGAGAGAGAGAGAGAGAGAGACTAGATGAGGTAGTGGGCGGGGGAGTGGAAGGGAGGGGTTGGGGCGAGGGGGGGGGGAGTCGGAGAGCAAATTTCTTCTGCCCTAGCAATTTTGGAAAACTTGGGAGACAACAAATTACGAAATTCTCGAAGACTATCACACACCGGTAGCTTCACCAGCCAACCTCCACGAGCAAAAAAAAAAGACTACACAGGAGAATATAATATATCTCGTTAATACATAAGGAACGTTTCGGCAAATATCTCACGAGAATATATTAATTTAAGATCAAATTGAACGTGATTTTGGACCTCGCGTATCAATATTTTCATAGGTTAGAACAGTAGGCTAAGTAGGCTGTTAAATTTTTAAGTTCTAATTTTTCCTAATATATGAAAAATACTTTGAACTAGGTTACCGAATCTCATATTGTCACACACACAGTTTGAAACAGTATCTCAGTCTCTTATTATTTAAATCATATCTTCTAGTGTTTGGCCATATTTATTTTTTTATTATCGCCACAGCTTTGGTCTTCCTTATCTTCCCTTGCTTTCACTGTTAAACTGATTTACTTTTATGTTTAGCTTATCCTACTACTTTTCTTTCATTTTTTCTTCGTCTCTCGTATCCTTCCTTTCATTCTCTATTTCCTTCCATCCCAGTCAAGTCTTCTTGTATTTTTTCCATTTTTTACTTTTCCATTTCCTTGATCATTGCTTATTTTCCCTTCATCCTTTACTTAGCTTTCCTCACTTTCTTACATCGTTCCTCACTACCTAACCCCCTCCCCCTTCTCTCTCTCTCTCTCTCTCTCTCTCTCTCTCTCTCTCTCTCTCTCTCTCTCTCTCTCTCTCTCTCTCTCTCTCTCTCTCTCCAGTACCGTTCTAATGATTAATCCTCGCATTTTCCTTTTATCACCTTTTGTCATTTTTCTATTAGACGATGATGCTCTCTCTCTCTCTCTCTCTCTCTCTCTCTCTCTCTCTCTCTCTCTCTCTCTCTCTCATCGCTTAGTTCATTATCCCATTTGTCCCACCCACCCTTCTTCCCATTCTATCCCAATTCCTCTTTCGTCTTACTTTTTTCTCTTGTTTATTGTTCTCTTTCATCCTCATCATCATTTATCTTTTCCTCTGTCCTGTTTTTCGGCGTCTTTTCCGTTTTTCTTCTTTTCTCTACTTTATATCAGTAGCTCCCTTTTCTTAATTTCACTTAACTTTCTTATTCCCATTTCCGGTTTTACATTTTTTTTTTTTTTTTTTTAACATTTCAATCAGTCCTCCCTGTTTTCTTTTCTGTCCCTTCCTCCAGTCACTTATTTCCTCCTTTTCTCTGCTCTCTCTCACTCTCTCTATCCCTCCTACACCTTTCCTCCCCACCTACGTCTTTCCTCTCCACCTGCCTCTTTCCTCCCCATTTGCCTCTTTCCTCCCCACTTAGGTCTTTCCACCCCACCTACCGACGGCCACTACCTACTTCTCAACCCCCTCTTCTTCCCCAACCCCCTTCTCTTCCCCAACCCCCTTCCCTTCCCCAACTCCCTTCCCCTTTAATCTCTCTTTTTCTTCAACCTCTCCCCCTCCCCATCCCCTCCTCTTTCCCAACCCCTTCTTTTCCCCAACACCACCTCTTCCACACCAATTCTCTCTTCCACACCAATTCTCTCTTCCACACCAACTTATTTCTCCCCAACTTATTTCTCCCCATGGCGCCTCTCTCTCTCTCACACACACACACACATAGACTCTTCCATGCCTCTCCAAGTAATGATTTTCCATCAGGGTATTATGACTGATTAGATGCCGGCGCACTAATGAACACTATTGAATTAATGGTGATGTCCAGCCAGGGGGTAAGGGAGGGTTTGATCGGCGCCACAGTCCACCTCGGCAAATTTCCCTTCCCGCAGCAAATGTGAGTGATAACTGGAATTTATTTAGGTGGGAATATAGGTAGACATTGTGGTCACAGTTTGGATGAGACGTTTATATACTTTATTACGATATTAGTGAGGAAGGAAGGTACAAGCCGAAATGGTTTCATAACCCGACACTACCCCATGTGCGCTTGACCATCTTGCCTCTCTCTCTCTCTCTCTCTCTCTCTCTGGCGGCGTCTGGCAACCGGTGTGGAGTAGCTCCCCTTTTTCCCCCTTTTTTCCCTTAATTTTCCTTGCCTCCTCCTCTGGCTGCCTTGTTTGTTTTCCTTTCTCTGCCTCATTTTCTTCGCATTATCATCGGCTCCGGGAGTGTTTTAAATAATAATAATGATAATAATAATAATTATAATAGTAATAATAATAAAATCTTGTTTGTTTATCTTTAGGCTCTACTTTTTATATATTGTCTGTTCTAATCCCTCTACACTTGCTCTTATTAAGGGAAACATTTGAAAGGCTATTGCATCTTGTTTCTCCCCAGTTCTCCGTCTTAACCACTTCTCTCTTACCTACTTCTACCTTCTCTCTCTCTCTCTCTCTCTCTCTCTCTCTCTCTCTCTCTCTCTCTCTCTCCTTTTCATTCATCTATCCTGTTCCACCCGTACCGTACTCTTCCCTCTCTCATTTTTCTTTCCTCACTCCTGTCTCCTCCCTCTCTTTCCTCCAGTTTCTTGTCCCTATGCTGTTTTTCCTTCTATTCTTATTCAGTATCCTCTCTCTTCCCTCTGTTCTTTTCCATCCCCTCTTCCTCCTCTCTTCCCTCCCCTTTTCTTCATCCTCTCTTCCCTCCCCTTTTCTTCATCCCCTCTTCTTTCTCCTCTTTTGAATCCCCTCTTCTTCCTCTCCTCCATCGCCTCTTCTCCCATCTCCCTTCCCTCTCCCTTTCTTCCTCCTCACCAGTTTTTTACCCTCTCTCCACTCTTTGTCATCTCGCGTAAAAATTCTCCTCCCTTCTTCTCCCCTTGCACCCTCCAGGTTCTCTTTTTCTCCCCTCGCACCCCCCCCCCCCCGCCGCTCTTACTCTCAGGCTCTTCTCCCCTTCACCCAGGTCAAAGTAGTGTACATGTTTACATCCCTCGTCGGCCGCCACCCGCCTCTGAGCCGTCCAATCAAAACTCGAGATGGACCAACACGGGTAACAAAGGTGGATTTCCATTGGTCACTTGCAAGGAAGGGTCCCCGAGAGGGCCTAGTTTACGGAAGGGTCCCTTTTTTTTTCTTTTTTGTATTTTTGTTGTTGGTACTGGGTTGATTATCTCTCCGGTGTTGATATAAGCTTGGCCAGCCAGCCAGCCAGCCAGGTCAGGTGAAGGGAGGGAGGGAGGGAGGGAGGTGTAGGAATGTGAATGGAGGGCAAGGAGGAGAGGAGGAAGAATGAAAGGGAGGGAGGGAAGAAGGAAGGAAGGAGTGGGAAGGAAAGAAAGCAGGTCAGGTGAAGGGAGGGAGGTGTAGGAATGTGAATAGAGGGCAAGAAAGAGAGGAGGAAGAATGAAAGGGAAGGGAGGAAGGAAGGAAGGAGGGAGTTAGTAGTAGGCTGTAATATATGAGTGGGAAGGAAAGAAAGAAATGCAAAATGAAATGGAAGTCTGGTTAAAGTAGAAAGGTATTTATAAATGTGGGAATAATAAGGTACTGAAAGGAGAATGACGAAGAAGAATGTAAAGAGAATAATACAGTACCGATAGTATGACAATGAAGAAAAATATATACCGTACTGGTATGTTAAAATTAGGAATTATTCGGTGATATTAATTATCTTGAATATTAGTAATGGGGATAAATTAATTTTTTGGTATTTAAAATGCACAAAGGGCCAAGAAAAAATGAGATGGCTACTGGAGAGAAAGGAAGGAAGGAAGGAAGAGGAGAGAGAGGAGGAGAGTTGATGGAGGGAAGGGTGATGGAGGAGGATGCTAACCTCTCTCGACTTGTCCGACCACCCGCATAAGATAGCTTTGAGAGAGAGAGAAAGAGAGAGAGAGAGAGAGAAAGAGAGAGAGAGAGAAAGAAAGATAGATAGAGAGAATAAGTAAAATGAATGAATGAATGGGAGAGAAGGAATGAGATAGCAGTATGAACATGAAGGAAGTAGTTAGTTAACCAAATAAATATATAACGGAAGGAATACACGCAATACAAAAAATCTCAATATGATAACGAAATATTTCATGCATACAATTAATTAATACCCAAACTATAGTACACCTCACCCTATTCATCACCCCCTCACACACATACACACCTACTTGGCAGCACCACCTCTCTTTGGTTGGACCCTTTCCCCTCTTTGGTTGGACCCTTTCCCCTCTGTTCTTTGAGTCCTTTCCCTTGGGCCGGTTCCCTTACTTCTCATTTTTATCTCTCTTTTTCTCGACTCGCCCCCCATAATTTTTTTTAGGTCCCCTGCTTTTGGTCCTATATAGCATTGGCCCCTCTCCTTTGGTTTCTCTCCTTTGGTCCCCCTAACTTTGGTCTTCCCCATCTTTCTCTTCCCTCGGTCCCCTTCCCTTGGTCTCACTCCCATGAAACTCCCTTTATTTTGCCTCTTTGTGGACCCCTTCCTAGACTGGCCCCCTGTACCCTCTGAACTGGGGTAGTAGGCCGTGTACTGTACAATCTCTCTTATTGATTTCTCTTCCTCGTCTGCCTGTTATTGAAATTCTTATGAAATGAAAGTAGCTTACTGTTACAGACAATACACATACAAATCATTATTGGAACGAGAAAGCTGAAGACAAACATTGGCTAACAAAGCAATTGGATCATTGAATTTCGTCAAATCCCGTTCTTATATAGCCTATTTATAAGTTCAGAATTACTGAGAAATGTGGAGCCATGCAGTAAAAAGGCGCCGTATATATGAAACAGAGGACTCCACGTTTGTATTTCACAGGTAACCCTTGATAACAACGCAAACACTATACTTAACATTGTTTTAGCAACGTAAATTGGCAGCATAATTCAAGTCATAATGTACGAGGCTATAATCATATTCAGTCGTATCACAACACAGCAAAGGGATTTTTCTGGAACTGTGCATGTATCTGATTAAGGGGAAAGCTGTTTGTATTAGTAGGTGAACCTCGGCAACTTGGCATTATATTGTTCTGGGTGTAAGTTACGATACGGTGTGCAAGCACTAGGTTTTATTAATGTTGTAGTGTAGTCACCAGCTAAATATTATATTAGTGCGCTGGCAAACACACACTCATTCTCTAATTCTTTCATGAACATATTCACACACATACATGCAATCTGTTAGATATATTATGTACTGTGTTACGCAACGGATACAATACAAATGTAATAATTGTAAATCATGTAACAACTGCAAATAGAAATATACACATGCCACTGACCAAGGCATTATCACGAACATCCCCACTTCAGCGAGCGAACACACACACACACACACACACACACACACACACACACACACACACATATAATTATGGATCATAGGTCTATATATATAATTATATAGACAAACAAGGCTAGACAACATAGAAGTCAAGAATGATATCTACTGAGTATAATGATCAACCAATCAACTAACTAATCTTCTGATCAAGTAACAGTCGCAACAATTTCTTCTGTAATCGTTTCATCTAAAAAAAAAAAAAAAAAAAAAACCGCCCATCCAAACCCTACATAACCCTTATCCCCGGCGTTTCTCCAATTTTTTTTTTTCTTTTTGCTCTTTTTCATGTCTGCATCATCTGAAAAAAACAAAAAAACCGTCCCACCCAAACACCCAACACATCCCTCCTCTCCTCGACTTTCTTTTTGTGTTCTCTCTCGCTCATCTTTTCTTCAGTTCTGTGTTTTTTTCCCTCTCTGTGTCCGCTTCATCTCTTGCTGTCCAGGGCCCGCTAAGCCACAAACGAGGGAATCCGCAGCCTGCTAATAATACTGATGAGGACCGGCCCAGTCACATCCCACACGCAACCCCAGGACTCCTAATTATTGTTTCATGACGGGGAAAAATCGGAAGCAACATGCGAGGAGGAGGAGGAGGAGGCGAAGGTGGAGGAGGAGTAGTGGTGGTAGTAGGAAGAGGAAGAGGAGTAGGAGGAGGGGGCGAATGTGGAGTAGTGGTGGTGGTAGTAGTAGTAGGAGGAGGAGGAGGAATAGTAGTAGTAGTAGTAATAGGAGTAGTAGTAGGAGTAATAGTAGTTGTAGTTAGAGGAATACTGTAGAATCTGGTGAAAATGAAAAGGAAAAGGAGATAGAAAGGGCTGTTGGATTAGGTGGAGCTGATGGTGAAGTAAGGGGAATTAAAAGAAACATAGGAGGAGGAACATAAAGACAAATGAAGGAAGAAGAAAAGAGTATGAGAAAGTGAGCATGGATTAAATATTATTAGTATGGCCGGGGTACCTTAGCGAATATTGTAGTGATGTCCTTATCTTGGTGTTTGTGTTTTTACCCAATATTATTCTTTGACCTCTTGTTTACTGTTCATAATCATTTATATACTAGTTTTAAGTTTGCCCTTCATTCTCTAATTTAGCTCCGTTTGTGCATCATCCTCTGTTAACATGTTTATATATCCATCTTAACTTTATTATATTATTTGCTCAGTAAAGCCTATTTTCTCTCTGTCTGTCTCTGTCTCTCTCTCGTGTCAAGATAATCCACCGTTCACCTCGACTTGTTCCTCTACTATACTACTGTACAGACGTCTCATTGTTGTTGTGGCAGGGACGTGACTTAATGTGCTATGGTGCAGTGTCAGTCCATCACTGGGGATTAGCAAAGCCACCAGTGTCATATGATTGGGAGTCAAGGAAGTACAATGAATATGATTACTTAATAAGAACACAACAACTTTATTTCTGATGCAAATATCTATCCAAACTCTCACACTATACCTTAATTCCCTCCCCCCTCCTACACCTTAACTTCCTCAAACCCCATCAGTACCCCTTCCACCCCAACCCCACGCTGCCCTTTCCACCCCAACCCCACCCCTTCCACCCCCACCCCACACTGCCCCTTCCACCCCACCCTCACAGTAGTAAGTAACCCTTGCTCCCCCACCAACAATCCCATCAGGGTAAGCTAATTAAGTCATTTCTAAGGTTTGTTGATCCCTGAACTGCTCGGAATCAACAAACACTATGCTATGCCTCAGACTCGACCAGCTTCGTAGAATTAGTAATATCGAAATCCTTGGAAGGGAGAAAGAGGCGGACATATATACAGAGGGATACAGGGAAAGAGAGAATACGTTGAGAAGGAAGGAAGATGAGGTAACGTGAAATGGAATAGAATACAGTGGAAGACAAAAAAAAAATTAGAAGCAGGGAGTTTCTAGGAGATGAAACGAAAGATCAAGGCAGAAATATATATAGAGAAAAATCGACCTAAATGAGTGACACCAAAGTGGGTAAATTACAGAGGACAGAATAATTGATACGAGTGACATGATGAATAGACTGGAACATCTGAACGAGCCCAGACAGTGATTCATACGGTGATTCACATAGACCTGAAGGCAGAGGAAATTACACCGTTGAAAAGCGAGACAAACAGAGCCAACTGGTAGATGTGAGGGAGTTGATTGGAGGGACACGAGGAGATAATCAACAAGACGAAACAAGGCCAGGAAGAGGGATGAGGGGAATAGAGAGGGGACGAAGGGAGGGAGAGGGAAGAGGTACGAGGAGGGAGAATTAGATGGGAATGGAGTTGAAGGGGAAGTGACTGGATGGGAGTGAGAGTAGGTGGTTTGGTTATACTTTGGAAGAGTAGGGTTAGTTATAGGATATAGAGGACATAAGTACGTGTATAGAGGTAATATAAAGATGTAAAAAAAAAAAAAAAAAAAAAAAACGTGAAAAGGTGTGCAGAGGATGGTTGGTAGCGAAAGAAAAAAATGATATGGAAGTGTGACAAGACTACTTAGGCTTGATAACGTCAGTGGAGGTAAAGACATACACACGTTTAGTTAACATTGGTCTTCTGAGCTGCTATGACTACTGTAAACACTTCCTATGATTGTGATGATAATGATAGTCTACGGAGATGTCCCACCACACTTCGTCACCTTCAGTTTACCTCCTTTACTCCTCAATTACTCCTTTCACACTTCCTCCTCCTTCTTCATGCTTGTATCTCTTCTGCTCCTCCTCATCTCCATAATATACTTAATTTTGAAGCTTTGTTTTTAGACATCAGTTGCCTTGATGAATGATTGCAGTTGACATTTCAGATCAGTTTATATAATATCCAGGATTCACGATAAACGTTTTGACTTAAATTAGGGTAGGGTGTGATAAAAAAAACCAAAAAAAAAACAAGAATAAAAGAGCACAGGTAATCCTATGAAAATCTATTCGAATATTTATTACTTTGTGTTGTAATAATATATTTTTTTTATTTATTATATCCTTAGTACAAAATTCGGAGTGATTCGTGATGATTAATTTATGTCGTCTATATAAAGCTCGAGGGAAAGATAATGCAGCTATAAAAGTTATTAGGCAAAATTGCAGTCCCGTTAATACCAGGAACGAGTCTCTGGTAATTACTCGTCCGGACTTAATTGCTCATTGATTAAGCATCGGAAACCTAATCAGCGTGAGCCTCAATTAAGGTGTCTAATATCGTGACGTCACCGCAGTGTCTTGATGTCCTCCCACTCTCTCCAACTCCTTCCCATCTCCTCCTTTCCTCCCCTCCTTCTTCTTCTCCCCTTCTTCTCTCCCCTTCTTCTCTCCCCTTCTTCTCTCCCCTCCTCTCCCCTTCTTCTCTCCCCTTCTTCTCTCCCCTTCGTCTCTCCTCCTTTCCCCATCCCTTCATTCTCTCCTTCCCATCCCTTCCTTCTTCCCTCCCCATTTCCATGTTCTCCCCCTCCCCTCCCCTTCTTTCTCCCACACCCTATACCTTTCTCTCTCTCAAGGACGTCCGTCACTCTTTCTTACCCTTCATTTGGTTCCTCTTAACTCTAACCTATATATTTACATGTAATGTTTATTAAAGCATATATAAAATTTACAAAGCAACATTGTTAATTTCATACTAATGTACAGCAAATTCTATCACCCAACTTTCATTTCTTCTACAGGTTAGATTTACACAAAAATAAAACGGTACGTATACACCTATGTAATTTATGATGAATTCAAAACTAACCTAATTTCTTTTCTCTTTCAGGTAAGTGTCCCTTGACTACTGTTTGACCGGACCAGTGCATAAGGACCAATGGTGAGTGTTATTGCATAGGTGTTTACTTCATTCACTCAATTTTTTTTTTTTATGTTCCGACACTGGACATGCGTTTCATCAAGCCCAGGTCAACTGTTACACACATACACACACACACACACACATACATACATACATACACACACACACACGTCACGATTTCAAAAGCAGCTAAGGGCTCTTGGCTTTTGTACACGACTAACACCAGACGATTGTTCTTGTAGATTAGGTTGTGATTACCGGAGAGAGAGAGAGAGAGAGAGAGAGAGAGAGAGAGAGAGAGAGAGAGAGAGAGCAAGCAGGGTGACCAAAAATAATTAGATAGGAAAAAAATATAGGCAAGGCATCATGGAAAGAGTGGGGTCGTGGATGGGTAGGTAGGTATAGGTAGGTAGAGAGGGGAAGAGGATGGGGATATAGGATAATGAAAGGAGGACAGGATGATGGGGGCAAGAGAGGTAATAGTCAGCGAGAGGATTAGAGGTTCGTCAGGACAAGGAGGAGGAATTTGGAACTGGACGATAATGTAATGAGCGATGGGCAAAGCAAATGGAAGAGAGGGAAAAGGAAAGGGATACCCAAATAGATCGACTCACAGAAGAAAGAAATGAGAAGTTAAAATAAGAGTAGGAGATTGTAGATAGAAAGAATGGAAGAGAGTCACAGAATAAATGAGAAGTTAAAGAAAGGGTAGGAGAGTGAAGATAGAAAGAATGGAAGAGGGAGGAGGAGGAGGAGGGAGATAAATAGGTACACAGAAATGGAAGGAGCAAGAGAAGGGAAGGAAGAGGATATGGATGATCACTAGAGAAGGAAGAGAGTTAGACAGAGGAAAAGGAAGAAACAAATATACGAAAAAAGTAGGAAGGACAGTAGGACAGAAAATTGTAAGAAAGTGTATGGGAAGGAAAAGAGAGGAAGGCAAACCCGCGAGAAAAAGAGACAGAAGAAGGAAAAAAGAGGGAATGGGAAGGGAGAAGACAACAATGAGGTGTGGAATGAAGGAAGAGAGGAAGTGGGAGTAAAGTTGATGACAGAGAGAACGAGACATGGAGGAATGAAAGAGGGAGAAGGAGGGGAGAGCTTGATAATACGAGAAACAAATGATGATGACGGGAGATGGAGAGAGGTAGGATAATGATGAAGAGAGAGAGAGAGAGTATAGAGATAGATATGATGGTGGTTGATGAAGAGGAGGAACAGAAGGGAATACAAGAGAAGAGGCAACGACGAATAAAAATGAGGTTATGTGAAATATATACTAGGGAAAATTTGAGAAGAGAGGGAGAAAAGTTAAAAAGGGGAAATGAATAAAAAAAAAAATAGAAAAGAGGAGAAACTGGAAAAAAGAATAAATAAGTGACAGTTGATGAATGTGGAAATAAGAATAAAGAAGACTAAAAGAAATTGGGGGGGTTGGGGGGTAAAGGAAGGAAATAAGATGGGATGGGTGAAGGGGGAAGTGAAGAGGGAATAGGAAGAAAGGAAATGGATGGATAAGGTAAAGAGAGAGAAAGAAAGAGAGAGGGATGAAAAACGAAAACATAAGACGAGGCAGAAGGTTAAAGAAGAGGGGAAAGGAAGAGTGTGTGTGTGTGTGTGTGTGTGTGTGTGTGTGTGTGTGTGTGTGTGTGTGTGTGTGTGTGTGTGTGTGTGTGTGTGTGTGTGTGTATGTGTGTGTGAGGGGAAGAAGGATGGGTCCGAGGAGACTAAATGACTAAATCAATAACCATAATCAGGGCCGGACCAACCAGCTGACCACACCGGACCGACCAGACCGAATCCATCCCCCTTCCCCCCTCCCCCCCCCATTCCCCCTTTACACCCACTCTCTATGGCCTGTCATCCCCCTCTCCCTTTTTCTTTTTTTTAATTCTCTTTTGTTTTATCTTGTTTGGTTTGTCTCTGTCTGTCTGTCTTAGATTTCAGTGCTTTTGTATTCTCTCTTTCTCTCTCTCTCTTTCTCTCTTTCTCTCTTTCTCTCTTTCTCTTTCTCTCTCATTTTGCCTCATTTACATTCATTAGTGTTATCATTTCTCTTGTATTATTTTTCTACCAAGACTTCAATCGCACTTTCTTTTTAACTTTTTTTTTTTTGCTGTCACATGATCTTAAAGGAGTCATCATCTCGCGTTGGTGAATTCGAGGGCTACTAATTCCTCCAAGTTATGCTCCAAAACAGATCCCCCCATTGTTAGTCTGTAGTACGGGTGTGTTTTGTGGCACATATTAGAGGAATCCGTAGTCCTGCATGTGCTGTCATGGTTTATTTTCTTTTAGCTTGTGTTCTCTGCCCTTTACGATTTGTTAAGTATACACCGTCTTTATATAATTATACCTGAATTATCCCTTACTTCGATCACATTATACCAACCTTCCAAAATACCTCCAGATTTATTTTTCAGCCTAATTTACACCTTTACTATCAAGTTTAAATAGCAATCCAAGAGACATTTCTGTGATTTTTGCATAATTCATTACCAAACTCTCTTCCCTTTCTTAAATACTTTCTTGCCTGCCTAGACTGGCTTGCATACTATAAGTTGTACCCGAGATCTTCCCATAATAATGCAAGAAATGGCGAGAGTCTCAGGCGCAAACAAAACGACTCTATAATTATCAGTGCACTAAGTAGCCCGGGTGAGGGACGGGAGAGGTCGGTCGGTGGACATGCATTGTGAAACAGACGAGGAGGAGAAAACACAGGGTTGGGGCCTCGTGCATGGAGAAGTAGCAGCATAATGTTACGGTGCCAACACAGGAGCCAATCATTTAGAGGAGGTACAATACAGTGTTGGTATATATATGGAGCAACTGATTCCTCAAAAGTATTCCAAGCAACAGGCCACCATTATTATTGTTAGTTAATCTTCTGGGTCTGTTGTTTCCGGGCATACTTAGGAGGAATAGAGACACTCCAATGTATATACCATAAGTGTTTAACCTACTTAAGGGAATCAACCATTTATATTCAATTTGGACTCCAAACTCAGCTATAAAACACATGCCCTGTATTATTTCCTGTATTATTATAGAGGGGTTCTGTTTCCTGGCATAGGTTGGAGGAATCAGCAGCCTTCTAATTGGACCTCACTGTTTTTCTTCATGCTGTGGCCGGAAATATGACATCCACACCACCAATTATTATACTCATGGGTTTTGTTTATTTCTTGGCAGTGTTTGAAGAATTTGGATAGGTAGGTACGTTGTGTTCGTCAAGAGATCACTCACTCACAGTTCCTTATTAGCCACTTTTGCAACTCTGGGACATTAGTAGTATTTAGATTTAACCATTTTGTTTCATAACCCTGTCTAACATGCCCTCCTCTATCTCCTTATCCCTATCTCCTCATCCCTATCTCCTCATCCCTATCTCCTCATCCCTATCTCCTCGTCCCATTTTCCCCATCACTGGCCCACAAAAAAAAAAAAAAAAAAAAAAAATAGGAATACAAGCTTAATCCCTCACGTCTAAGCTGAGTCAGGTGCTGAAGAGAGGGTGAGTCAGTCAATGATATTTCGAGGTTGGGGGTGGGCGGGGTCGGGGGTGTGGGGGGGGAGGGGGGCGATCAGCTGACTCGGGGGTCCGCTGGAGAGTGATAAGGAGTGTTAATGGTGAGTTTTTCTCTTTTTTTGTTCTTTTTTTTTGTGGGGGGGGTCTGTGGGAGGGGGTGAATCTTGGGATGTTGGTCAGTGGGTGTGGGATTGTGGTGGATGGATGGATAGATAGATGGATAACTAGATAGATAGATAGATGGATAAATAGATAGATGGATAGATTATTATTTTTCTATACTTCAGTAATGCTGATCACATTCTTCGTGTTCACTGTCTCTTTATTCATTCCTTATCCTTTTACATTATTTCTTGACCTTATCACTACTCGTTATTCCTCATCCATCCTCCCCAATTCTCTTTTCTTATGCATTTCTCATACTTTCTTCCTCCGTGATACTATCTCCACAGATCTTCCTTCGCAACCTCTCTCTCTCTCTCTCTCTCTCTCTCTCTCTCTCTCTCTCTCTCTCTCTCTCTCTCTCTCTCTCTCTCTTACACACACACACACACACACACACACACACACACACACACACACGCACACACACACACACACACACAGCCTCTTCCCTTTCTTCATTTGTCTCCATAACTTCACTTCAGACTTCACCCTGACCCAGATCCCCCTGCCTTAACCCTGAGCCATAACCTGTCTTCACTAACACATATACTATACTGCCCTCACTCTTGTCTATTCTTCCAGCCCCCATCTTAGCTGTTGTCCTCCTCCCCTGCCATTATGGTACCCTAGTTCTAAGTCACGTAGTTCGTTCCTTCATTCTATGGTACAATTATTTTTAGCCTCGCGAGAATGTACTGGTTCCCTCATTTATATTTTTTTGTTATTTGCAGAATATGTATTTAATGGAATCGAAGACAAATTACACCCAAAATTTGCACGACTATTATATTTTATTTACGCTTCCTTCCCTCTAGTCCATTCCCCCTCTTTCCAATTCCTCAAACTCCCTATCCACTATCTATAGGATATACTTTTCTCCCCATCTACATTATCTCCCTGCCCACGCCCCTTCCCCTGACCTCCCACACTCCTTACCTTTTTTCTCCTTCCCTGTGTAGCCTACTGTATTTCCCCTCTCCCGCCGCTCTCCTCCCCTTCTCTGGTCTCCCACATCTACAGTATCTCCCCTTCCTTTCCTTCCCCTCCCTGGTCTCCTACACTCCTCCCTTATCTACAGTATCTCCCCTTCCTTTCCTTCCCATCCCTTTCCTTCCCCTCCCTTTCCTTCCCCTCCCTTTCCTTCCCCTTTCCTGAACTCCCACACTTCCCCATCTACAGTATCTCCCCTCCCATCTCCTCCCTTCACCTCTCCCTCCCTTTACCATTCTTCCCCACACATCCACATCTACAGTATCACCCCTCTCCCCTCCCCTCCCCCTCCGCCCACCACAACTCGCCGCCACAATGCCACTCTGACACCGGGGATGACGGATGGACCTGGGGGGACACAGTTACGCCATGTTTACAGATTTCCTCCTGCAGCAGTGAGTCCGGTTGGTTCGGCTGGCTTGCGTAATTCGGCCCCATTCATCCCCGGGTTTTACTTTTAGCTGATCAAAGGGGACCAGGGTTGCCGATAAGCCCATTTCGCCCCCGACGAGGCAGGAAATGAGTGGTTAAGATTGGTTAAGTGGGTAGTTAAGAGAGGTTTGTTATCGCGCTAGACTCGTTTCTTGTGTGTGTGTGTGTGTATGTGTGTGTGTGTATTTTTTTCTCATACTCAGGGTGGGTCCGACTGGTGTTGTGTGACGACGGACGTGGTTGGTTCGCCTGCTGATCGATTAGTGCTGAGGATTGGAGTTGTGGGATTGGAGGACGTGTAGGATTAGATTGCCTGTATTTGTGTATAAGGATTGCATGTGTTTAAATTAAGATTGGAGCTGTGGGATTGGATAATGTGTGGGTTTGGATTGTCTATATTGATGGTAAGGATTGATGGTGTGAGAATGGATTGTCTATATTGATTATAAAAATTGCCAGTGTGGAATTGGATGGTTTTGTATTGATAAAAATTGCAAGTGTAAGATATGATTGTCTGTATTGATGATAAGGATTGCAAGTGTAAGATGTGAGTGTATGTATTAATGGTAAGGATTGTCGATAAGAATTGCAAGTGTGGAATTGGATAGCCTGTAATGATGGTAAGAATTGATGGTAAGAATTGCAAGTGTAGGATATGAGTGTGTGTATTAATGGTAAGGGTTGAAGGTGTGTCTGGGACTGGATGGTGTGTGGTGTGGTCTCATGGTTTAGTCATGGGGTGGGCGTCACGTTTGCACAGGCACCGATGACTGGATAGCATACTGTACATACATGCATGAACATTTATTATTTAGACTAATGGTTGCAAGGAGCAGAGTTGTATGACACTATTATTATTATTATTATTGTTATTATTATTGTTATTATTCTTATGCATTATTACTGCAGGTTATATCACGAGCATTTATCATTATTATTTTGTACACAATGAAACATGTTGTAATAATTCATTAAATGCGAAATGGTCAGTGATTGTTCACCAGAAAATAACGATGGTGCATTTTGATGATGATAAACCTCTCTCCACCTCTCCCCGCCATCCACGCCACTCCTTCCTCTCCCATCTCCTCCTTCTCTCCCATCTCCTCCTTCTCTCCCATCTCCTCCTTCTCTCCCATCTCCTCTTTCTCTCACCTATCTCCTCCTTCTCTCTCCTCTCTCCTCTTTCTCTCACCTCTCTCCTCCTTCTCTCACCTCTCTCCTCCTTCTCTCACATCTCTCCTTCTCCCCTCCGAGCCCAGACCAACCTCTTTCACCTCCACCCCGACCCACCCCACCCCACCCCACCTCACCTCCCCCCTGTCCTGACCGGCCTCACCACCACATTATCACCACACAAGGGACATCACCACGCCTCTGATGGCTCGTGACACCTGAAGTGATGGATTGGTAGTGGTCGGGGGTCGCGATCTGCCTAATCACGCTTTTGGTCAGAGGGAGGCGAGCGAAGACTGTGTGTGTGAGAGAGAAAGTGTGTGTATGAGAAAGTTTAATAGTAATAATAATAATAATAATAATAATAATAATAATAATAATAATAATAATAATGTGTGTGTGTGTGAGAAAGTGTAATAATAATAATAATAATAATAATAATAGTAATAATAGTAATAGTAATAGTAATAATAATAATAATAATATTAATGTGTGTGTATGTGAGAAAGTGTGTGTGTGCGCTTGTGAGAGAGAAACTGAAACTGAAACTGCAGCTGAAACTGAGACTTTATAATCAAGCACTACTGTACTATGTCACCAACACTATAAAGGGGACAGGGAACGCTAATCTCTGGACCATCCGGAGAAGAAAAAAGAGTCTGAAATTAACTCATCAGGTCATTATGTTCTCCCCTTCCCCTCCCCTCCCCTTCCCCTCCCCTCCCCTTCCCCCCCTTCCCCCCCCTTCCCCTCCCCTTCCCTCCCCTTCCCTCCCCTCCCCTTCCCTCCCCTCCCCTTCCCTCCCCTCCCCTTCCCTCCCCTCCCCTTCCCTCCCCTCCTCTTCCCCCCCCTCCCCTTCCCCCACCAGCTTCTTTACTCCTCTCCCCTTCCCTCCCCTTCTCTTCCCCTTCCTTCCCCTCCCTCCCCTTCTCTTCCCCTTCCTTCCCCTCCCTTCCCCCCTCTCCCCATTCCTCCCCTCCCCTTTCCCTCCCCTCCCCTTCCACCACCAGCAGCTTCTCCACTCCACTCCACGTCACAACCCTGAAATAAAATAAAATAATAAAAAACTCCTCCTTATAATCCAGGGTCGCATAAACACGGTGCGCAAAAAGGGAAAAAGAAAGAAAACACCAACTGGCTAATGAAGTCATCCGCGGACCCTGCTAAGCCGCAAATCACGCGAAAACAAACATGAAAATTACTCACTCGCCTGTGTTGGAGTCGAGCCGAAAATGAGGTTAATCACAGCAAAAAAAAAAAAAAAAAAAAAAAAGAGAGAGAATAAAAAAATGTTTGGTAAGATGGGAATAATTTTGACTGTCACCTCTTCGTCTGTATTACATATGGATGGATATAATATTATTTTAATGCTGCCTTCACCTCGGTTTGGTCATATTTATTATTTATAAAGGCGGGTTTTGGTGGTAGTGATGTCTAATAGTTGTGATTTTATCCCCTACGTTTGTGAGTTTCCTCGTGATGAGAATTATATATATATATATATATATATATATATATATATATATATATATATATATATATATATATATATATATATATATATATATATATATATATATATATATATATATATATACACACACACACACACACACGAACACACACACACCACACGAACACACAGACAGACAAACAACTCAGAACATCCTCCTTTCTTCAATACAGCCTTGACTGAGGAGTATACAAGTCCCTCTCTCCCTTCAGGTTGTTCAATGGCTCCTTCTCTCAGCTTTACTCCTTAACCTACCTTCAACCTGCTCACTCTTCCTCTTTACCTCCTCTTCCATTCCCCCTCATCCTCCTCTCTACCGTAGCCTCTTCCTCTCTCTATACCCTCCCTCCTCTCTATACCCTCTCTCCTCCTCCTCCTCCTCCTCCTCCTCTGTACCCCTTACTCCTCCCTTCCTCCTCCCTTCCCCCTCCTCCTCCTCCTTACTTTCTCCCTCCTCCTCATTTTCCCCTTTATCGTCCTTTTCTTATTTCTCTGTTATCTGCCCATCCTTCCTCCTCATTCCTTCCTTCGCATTTTTAATTTGCTTTCTCTTTTAACCTACATTTCTTTTCTACCTCACTATTATTTTTGCTGTTATTTCTTACCCCCCGTCCAGAACTCTCATAGACTTTCATATTTAATTCCTCATATATTTTTTCATTCCCCTTCCTCTCTTTTATTTTCTTTCCTCTCTTTTATTCCCCTCCCTCTCTTTTATTTTCTTTCCTCTCTTTTATTTTCTTTCCTCTCTTTTATTTTCTTTCCTCTCTTTTATTCCCCTCTCCCTCATTTATTCCCCTCCCTCTTTTTTACCTCTCTCCCTTTACTTCTCATTTTTCATATATTTTCCTCTTCCCCATTGAGCCACGTCCCCCTGCTATATTAAATTATTTATTTATTTTATGTTAGCATTTTCACCCCCTCACCCTAATCCTTTATCCTCCCTATTCCCTCACCCTAATCCCTTATCCTTCCTTATTCCCTTACCCTAATCCCTTATCCTTCCTTTTCCCTCACCCTAATCCTTTATCCTCCCTTTTCCCTCGCCCTAATCCCATATCCTCCCTTTTCCCTCACCCTAATCCTTTATCCTCCTTATTCCCTCACCCTAATCCCTTATCCTTCCTTTTCCCTCACCCTAATCCCATATCCTCCTTATTCCCTCACCCTAATCCCTTATCCTCCCTCTCTCCAATCTATTCCTCCCTTTTCCCTCTTCCCTCTTCCTAATCCTGCATCCTCTCTCTCTCTCTCTCTCTCTCTACTGACCAACCCACTCCTGGTCCTTTCAGCTGCCATGCTCTTTTCACAAGGCTCATTTGGTATTGTCTTAGGATCTAATGGTCTCTCTCTCTCTCTCTCTCTCTCTCTCTCTCTCTCTCTCTCTCTCTCTCGAAAGCGAAATAGTAAAACCTCTGACTCTGCTATTTAATTATTCTTTACACACTGGAACAATACCTGATGATTGGAAGCTCGCTAACGTAACACCAATATTTAAAAAAGGCAGCAAATCTTTACCTAGTAACTATCGCCCTATCAGCCTAACCTCAGTAGTATGTAAAATGTTAGAGACAATCATACGAGATAAACTTACATATCATTTAGAGGAAAATAACTTACTCAGAGACACTCAACACGGTTTCCGCAATAAACGCTCTTGCCTAACGAATCTATTAGACTTTTTAAATGACATTTTTAACGAATATGATAAGAGTAAAGCAGTAGACATAATTTATCTAGATTTCCAAAAAGCCTTTGACAAAGTTCCCCATAAACGTTTAATAACTAAATTAAAATCTCACAGAATCCAAGGCGACACCGTAAGATGGATAGAGAACTGGCTAAGAAACCGTAAACAACGTGTGGTAATAAATGGCAAATCATCTAATTGGACTGGCGTTACGAGCGGGGTGCCACAAGGGTCAGTTTTAGGCCCAATCCTTTTCCTAGTTTACATAAACGACATAGATGAAGGTCTCTCATGCATAATATCGAAGTTTGCCGATGACACTAAAATTGCAAATACAGTACTCACTAACGCACAAACTAAAGAAATGCAAGATAATCTCGATAAATTGTCGAATTGGGCGAAAACTTGGCAAATGTCCTTCAATGCAGATAAATGTAAAGTACTCCATATCGGACATCGTAACGTAACTGCAAACTACTCGTTAAATGGTAATCAAATTAAAAGCGTGGATCAAGAGACAGACTTAGGGGTCACAATATCAAGTAACCTAAAACCCAGTCAGCAATGTACGGAAGTAATTAAGAAAGCAAATAAAACTATCGGCTTTATTGGCAGAGCATTCGAGTATAAGTCCAAAGACACAATCCTCACTTTGTATAATTCCTTGGTCCGTCCCCTTATGGAATATTGTGTCCAAGCATGGTGCCCGTACTACCAGAAAGATATAGTAAAATTGGAACGAGTCCAACGTAGAGTTACTAAAATGATACCATGTCTACGAAACAAAACGTATGAAGAGCGGCTAAATGAATTGAATCTATTCCCATTAGCACAACGTAGATTGAGAGGCGACTTAATCCAGGTATTCAAAATAATCAAAGGCATAGACAATATGGACTGCAACAAATATTTCAATATCGATCAATCAAACTACACGAGAGGTAATGGCTGTAAAATCATAGGTAAATCTTTTAACTCACACGAATCCAAGAATTTCTTTTTTAACCGAGTCGTCAACTTATGGAATGGGCTTCCCCGTAACGTAATAGAATGTAACACAGTAGATAGCTTCAAACGTCGCCTTGATAAACACCTTGCATCTAATCCCCGACTTTCGATGTTTACTAATGAATAATTTTTTGCCCATTACAGGTGGCAAGTTAGCCAAATTTCAACTACTTTCTATCTTTCCTATAAAATTTCCTTGTGGAGTTTTCTCTACCAACTCCACAAGGTTCTGACTCCTAACTTTATTTCCAGTACGGCTCAGGCCGGAGGGATTGGAGGGTGGGGAGAGAGCCTTCTACTTTGCTATTCTTACCTACGACTATCACTGGGGAGATATTCATTCTCTACCAGTAACCTTCTAATCAGATCACCCCGTGTGGACCGTAAGGTCTGTTGTGGTCTGTGATTCTATGTAACTCTATGTAACTCTCTCTCTCTCTCCATCCACAGGAAGATAAAGAAATACAGGATAGGTAGTAGAATGATGAAGGTGAAGTTAGACAGACAGAAAGGAGGAGTTAGTGAGGAAGGGAAATATGTATGGAGGGAAATGGATAGCTCGAGTGAGAGAGGTAGAGCAACCAAGAAAAATATAAAAAGAGGAAAGAAAGAAGGGAGGGAGGGAGTAAGGGAGAGATAGAGAGAGCAAGAGAGAGGGAGGGAGGCAGGGAGAGAGAGAGGGAGCAAGAGAGGGAGGGAGGGAGTAAGGGAGAGTCTTTTTAAAGCCGGGTAAAGAGAGCCTTCCTCTGGCCACTTAGGAGGGAAGCGCTGAGGTTTAATGGGCTCTTAATTGAATGGAATAATTGGTAAGTGGGCAGGTCTAGTGGGTGGCTGGCTGTGGCGACTCCCAGGCCAGCCATACTACCGGTCACCTGGGAGGTTTCTATGTCATAATGGCTAGGTTCTTTTGGTGTTGGTAAAGGAACGTATTGATCATGTAATATCGTTTGGTGTGAGGTCAAGCATATCTTTTTCTGTATAATAAGGATCATCTGGTGTTTGTTAAAGCATATTTTTTGTCATAATTTATAGTTTGGTGTTAATCCAAGCATGTCTTTCTAAATTATATAATTGTCAGGTATTATTTCAAGCATATTTTACAGTATTTTGATAATATTCTCTTGACTATCGATATCTTGACCTGTTCTTAATTTTTTCTCTCATACCGTAATCGTTAATAGCCAGGTTATCTATATATCGTTAATCGTCACTCTTGATTAATCCTCAACTGCTCATTATCAGCCAAAGTTTGTTCGTCACTTTATATATTCAATAAAGCACATTTGGTCGTCCTTTTGTCGTTATTGGTCCCTCTGCGTTATTCCCCTGTCGTCACTTGCCCTAATGTACTTCACTCGTCGTTTTGGATGCATTCACAGCAGCTTGTCAATGTCAGCTCAGCTTTGCTCGTCATTTTCTATTGGACGTATATACCACTCGTCCCATTACCCAGCACGTCGTCACTTGACCACCGATACACTCAAAGACTCAGGGGGATTTAATTGGAGCTTCTCGAAGAGGATTTCGTATTGTAAGAGATAAGCTGATTTATTAATTAATCTGTATTGAACACACACACACACACACACACACACACACACACACACACACACACACACACACACACACACACACACACCATGAAGCATATAGGTTACCGGTGTGTTCTCTCCAGTTAACCCCCCCCCCCCCCCTATCCCCCATCTATCAGGCGTGGCATCCATCCGCCCACCAGCCCTGCCCGCTTGGGGGAAGTTGAAAATAAAAATAACTCCCAACCCTCCCCCTCCTTCCTTGCAGCCGGCCCTCTCCTTGTGTGTGTGTGTGTGTGTGTGTGTGTGACCAGTGTCCGGTGTGCCATTGTCTCAGGAAGTGGGTGGTAGTGGGGGAGGACCGGTCTTGGAGGAGAGTGATGGAGGGGAGGGGGGGGAGAGAAAGGAGGGATTGTTTTGTTCCTGGTCTAATTGGTCTTTGATGGTGATCGCTGACCACCCCTCCCCCCCACCTCTCTCTCACTCCCCCCCCCCCCTTTCTTCCTCTCTCTCACTCTCCCCCACTTCCCTCCCTCTCATTCCCAGTGATTTCAACTCGAAAAAATATGTCGTTCATTATAAGGTGAATTACGAGCGTTCCTGAAGAGTATTTGTTGTTCGTTGTGTATATGGAAATAAAGGGACAAGGGAGGCTACGAGATGGGAAGGATAGGGACAATAATATAGAGGTGGTTATATTGTAGTTTGGGATAGTTTGGTAGTAGTGATATTGTAGTTTGGGATAGTTTAGTTGTAGTGATATTGTAGTTTGGTATTGTAAGGTAGTACCATATAGTGTTTGAAGGAAGTAAAAGTTTTGGTGGTCATACACTGAGGGAGATTGAGTGGGTGTTCTTTTTGTCTATGATATAAACTGGTGTTGGTGGTTATGAATGGTTAGGTTCATATTGTGTATATAAATGTAGCAGTGAAAATAACATCAGTAGCAGCAGTGCAAATTGGAAGGTGACGAAAGACTCACTAAGGAGGTTGGAATTGCATTTACTTAAGTGTTGAATAGATTGGATCTGGCGTTTAAGGTGGTGGTGGTGTTAGAGATGGTTGGAGATGGTAGTGGCGTTGGAGATGGTAGTGACAGTGGCTCTGGTAGTGACACAGTAGGATGGGATTAGACAGGCAGTATGGTGTCAGTGAACTGGGTGATATATGGGAGTGGTGGATGAGTCGTGTGTCTGGCCTGGACTGTCGTGTACGGGAAGTGTACAGAGAAAAGGAGGAGAAAAAAAAATAATGTTGGTGGAGGAGGAGAGGTGGAGGTGGAGGTGGAGATGTTTGTCTGTAAAGTGAGTTCAAACTGGGTATATTACATGAGACACTACACGCACTGGAATGCCTATATATATAATTAGTAGAAGAAGAACTGTAATTGGAGGGAAGATAGTTTTAGAAATACTAGAGTAAAACTATGTGATAAAATTAAGATAAGGAAGTATTATTTATCGAATGAAAGTATGCTTGTGAAATTACTTTATAGAAGAATGATTAGGAGAGTGATCGATAGAGAAAGTTATATATAATAAAAAAAAAACAGGAGTAGGAGTGAGAAGGATAACAGGAGTGAGAAGATAGTGGAAAAGGAGTGAGAATTGAGTGGATAGGTTTGCATTCTCTATAAGGGTGTTTGAGGGGAGAGGTGGAGAGGAGAAAGGGTATTAAATATAGTGGTGGGAGTGAGTGGTGAAGGGTATAGGTGGGCGTTTATTGTTTGATGAATGAAAAAGGTGGGTGGGGGAGACGGGGGTAGAACTGAAGAGGAGTTGAGGGTGTGAGTGATAGACAGAGGAGGAATGTGAATGCAGTGAAGGGGTGATATGTGATCCATCCATGCACTGCTGGACTAATTATTATTAGTATATATATATATATATATATATAAATATAATGATGATAATAATAATAATAATAATGATAATATAATAGTAATGATAATAATAATAATGATAATTATAATGGTAATAACATTAACGATATTAATAATGGTAATAATAACATTAACGATATTTATAACAATAACAACAATAAAACGTGAAGATGTATCAAATCGTAGTTAGGTGACGTTGGTACCAAGTTTCCCAACAAACCAGCCAGCCAGCCAGCCAGCCAAGTCTCGCCAAATACAGCCACCAATTACCAGACGGAATCGTGAGTCTCTGGGAAGGAAAAAATGTCGAAATGTTGGAAGTGCAAATAACGAAGAAATTATCAAATAACCACGTCATTCGCAGGCAGAAAAATCCGCCAGCGATCATGCACATTACGCGTCGCCAAGCTCAGTCAGGGCCGTGAGAAAAGATGGAAGGGTAAATGCATAGGTACGAATATAAAAAAACTACATAAAAGAGGAAGACTTCGGTCCTTGTGTTTGACAGTAATAAGAATCGGAAGTATAGGGAGGAAGGAAGGAAGGAAGAAAGAAGGCACAGGTTAGGGCCGGAACAGTTCTCTCTCTATCCCCTCCTCCTCCTCCCCTTTATATTCCCCTCTTCAACCCCTCATTCCGTTCTGTCTCTCTTTTCTTTCTCCCTCTCGTTTCTTTCTCCCTCTCTTTTCTTTCTCCCTCTCGTTTCCGTCCCTTTCACCTTCACTCTTTTTCTTCCTTTCTCTATTCTTTTTATCACCATTCTCTTTCCTTCTTTCCATTATTCTTTTTTACACAATTTTCCTTCCTTCCTTCGCTTATAATTTACTCACCGTAATTTTTCCTCCTTTTATCGGCCTTTCATTTATTTATTTATTTTTCCTATGTTATTCCCTCTCATTTATTTCTTCACCTTTTTTGTCTTTGTGTTTCTCTTTTTCCTTTTCCTCACAAAATGACTTTACAATCTTTTTCCTGTCCCTCAACTCCTATCCTATGTTTGTTTTTTCGGTTCTTTTCACACTTTTCAAACCTCCCCACACCTCTTCAGAAATCTTCCCTCATACCACTTCCTTCCTTATTATCGTTCTCTCCCCTCTCTCTCTCTTCCTTCCTTCTCGTTCTCCCTACAACAACATCCTCGTCCCCAGAGCTTCCCCCTACCCACCCTCCAACACACACACACACACACACACACACACACACACACACACACACACACACACACACACACACACACACACACACACACTTCCCCTCGAGGTAGGAAGTGGCGACCTGCCCTCAACTCTGTACCAGTTTGGGGGACTTTACTGATGGAGCCTTGAGGCGAGGATCCGTAAGGGTGACACAGGATTCAGACAGTCACTGAATCTTCCTGGTGTGAGTGACAGACGCAGTGTATTGAGCTTTGATGGGTTGAATGCCTCTTCTTGGGCCAACCAGTATATATATATATCTCTATCTCCTTTAATTTTTTAATGCTACCGTAATTCTCCTTTTTTGCATTCAGTACATTATCTTTCCTTATCCTCTACCCTTCCCCTCGCCCTTCTCCACCCCCTCCCCTTCTCCCCCGTCTGTCTCCCCAGTCCCTCTCCCCATACACCCCTTCCCCTTACGCCCCATACTCCCTTCCTCATACTCACCCTACCCTTACCCTTCCCCCCAATATCCTCCCCCCTCCCCCACTCTCCTCCCACCTTTCCCACTCTCCTCCCACCTTTCCCACTCTCCTCCCACCTTCCCCACTCTCCTCCCACCTTCCCCCACTACATTGCCTGTGAGTGCACAAGCCTACCCCTGACAGCAGCAGCCACAGGACCCGACCCGAGTACTGGAGGCCACTTTTCTGGTCGAGTGGTGCTTCCGCGTTGCATTGTGGAATATAGAGATGGTAGTTCCCCCTCCCCACTCCCGCCCCGAGAAAGAAAATGCGGTGCGGTATTATATCTGTGATCGTATGGACGGTTTCCCCCCTCTTGATCTGCCTTTTCCTGCCTTCCCCTTCCTCCTCCTCCATCCAGCCTTCTCTTCCTTACCCACACTCCAACTCTCACGTCCACACCTCTACCCCCACCTCCACACTCCAACCCACACCTCCACATTATTTCTTAACCCATTCCCTCTCCCTTACATACAGTTTTTCATCCTTCTACATTGTTCTGCTTACGTTTAACTTTATCATTTTTTTCCCTTGAATAACCTTTTTGCTTTTTCTTACCTTTTCTCCTTATATGATGATTATCCTTCAGTCTGTAATTTTTCCGTCTGTTGCTTTTTTTTTCGTAAGTTTTATCAACTTTCCCTAATATAACTACCATGTTTGGTTTCCTTCTTTCTTGTTTTCACCCTTACTCCGTCTTTCCCTGTTTCCAAAATTTTGCTCAGTTTACTTGCATTTTTCTTGAAGGATAAAAATAAAGGAGTACAGGGAATAGGAATGAGAAAACAAGAGATAAACTAAACTATACAAAACACAGGCAAGTACTTTCTCAGGCTGAAAAAAAAAAAAAAAAATTGGGATATGACTAGACCGACCCTTTCCTTTCTCCAGGTGACCTAACGCAAGGACACCTAATTGCCCACGCCTTTCTTGTCCTTTATGCATGTTTACTCAGCTATTGAAAATTACCAGAGGGTGAAATATAACAAGCAAAGTCCGGCACAATGGAAAAAGAGAGAGAATGAAAAAAAAAAAAAAAATTGGAAGCAAAACTGGGGCAGGTGGAAGGAATAGATGTGGTGTATGTATGTAGGAAGAGGAAATACAGCTGGAGGTTGGAGGAAGAGCAGGTGATGTGACTCTCTGATATGGAAAGGGTGGGAGAGTTGAAGAGAAAATGGGTGGGAGTGGGATGATGAGAGAGAGAGAGGTTGAGGAGATAAAAAGTGGGAGAGGAAAGGAGAAATGGTGAGACCTGTATAGGGAACGATGTGGGAGTAAAAGACTGGTGGATGATTGAAGAAAAAGGCTGTATGGGGGAGTGAGGATTAAAGAGTATGAGAAAAAGGTTGGGCAAGGCAAGCAGAAGGGATGCAAAGGGATGAAGAGGGATGATAGAGAACTAAAATAAAGATGGAAGAGGGAAAATAGGGAGGTGAAATGATATGGAAGAGGTGTGGAAGGAAGAAGGAACATAATTATGAGAAGTGAAGTATAGGGGTGAATAAAAAGAGAAGGTTGTGCAGATATATAGAAAAAGGAAAAATTGTGTCTACATGAAACTGGAATGGTAGGAGGGAAAGGGGAAATGGGAGAAATTAAAGGGGTAGCTTCTTGAGGAAAGGGGGAAACGTGGAGAGGCAAATGTGCATAGAAATGAAAGGGGGGGGGACGAGGGGGGAGATTAGTGGGGAAATGGAGACAAGGGTTAATGTGGGAGGTAACTAGCTGGAAGGGTAGGCTACAACAGAAAAGGGGGGTGGGGGGTGGGGAGGGGAGAGGAAAGAGGTACGGAGGAAAGGGGAGGGGAGGGGGGGAGTATGGTGGTGGAGGGAAGGGGGTGTAGATAGAGGGGTAGCGAGGAAAGGTAGCCTACACTACAACTATACTGTACAAAATAGCAGGAAGTAATTTTCATGTAAGTATTGTACAGGTATACAGTCTCTGATTAGCTCGGTCGCAGGTAATGATTCGGGATTGGTTAGGGAGGGAGGGAGAGAGAGGGGGGGGGTGGAGGGGGTCACCAGATTGTCGTGGATTGAGAGGGGGGCGGGGGTGCATAGTAAAGGTTCATTTATTTATTTATATCGGTGAAGGAGGCAGTGATTGTGGAGGTCAATCATTGCCTAAGGAGTATTTGGGGTTATTGTGATAGAAAGGCATAATTAGGGTTAGATAATGAGGTAATTAAAGGTAGACAATTAGGAGATAAGTTAATTAAAAGTAGATGATTAGGAGAGGTAATTAAGATGAATAGATTATGAGCTTTAGTGTACATTAGACAGAAGAACGAAGGTAGAGAGAAGGAATAGATAAAATGAAAAGGATTTGAGATGAAAGGGATAAAGAGAAGATAGAAAGGGAATATATGGAGACAGAGAGAGAGAGGGTGGGGGGGCAGGAAGAGGACGATTGGGAAAGAGGAGGGGAAGTTCAAGAAAGGATAGAGAAAAGGGGTATAATTTGCGTGCATGCAGGTGTGTGCGTGGGTGTGTATGCAGGTGTGTGTGTGGTAGTGTGTGTGTAGTAGTAGTAGTGTGTGTGTGTATAATATAGTAGTCTGTGTATATGCAGGTGTATGTGTGTGTAGGTGTTTGTGTGTGTGTGTAGGTGTTTGTGTGTGTGTGTAGGTGTTTGTGTGTGTGTGTATGTGTGCATGTATGTGTGTGTATGCAGGTAGGTGTGTGTATGTATATGTGTGTGTGATTACGAAGGGAAGAAGGGGGGGTGGAGCAGACCAACCAAAGCTGCAGCGTAACTTAGGTAGACAGACAGACAGACCGACTGACAGACAGAAGGAAGGGGCAGTGATTTCTTCAATGTAAGCTGTCATTAGTGAGGTCCTTCCCTGGGGCGGGGATTGCACTCTGGATACGTGATATTTATACCGTTGGATTGTTGTTACCTCGTATTCCCTTTTCTTGCTTCCACCTCCTATTATTATTTTTTTCTTCCTCTATATTTATATCTTTAACCATGGAAAAAAAATGTGTTGCGATCCCTATGACGTTTATTTCTTTACGTTTCCTTGGGCTGGGATTGTACACTGTTGATTGGGGGATATTTATACAGTAGAATTATTATGCCTTACCTCGTGTGTCATTTCTTGCTTTTCACTTAATACTCCTCATATCTTTTATGTTTTTAAGCAAGGTATATTTGTTTGTTGATGCAATTTATACTGTATTATTCTTAACTTTTGCAGGTACAGTACTTGATATTATTACTGTATTGTTCGTATCTCTTTCTCATATTCATATTCCGCTTTCCCTTTCTCCCATACTTATATTTTTGTATTATCTTTAAACATCAATTAATCATGGTTGTAATACTTAAGAGGAGAGAATACTTTTGGTTCATTGGAGCAACTAGAGTCCTCCAAAGATTGCCAGGAAACGGCTCCAGATTAATGTAAATAATGGTGGTTTGTTGCTGCGAATGGTTTGGAGGAAATAATGATCTCCAAAAATTCCAAAACTATACCCTCCCCTTAAAACCAGAGATTTCTACATTTAGATTTTCCTCCTGTGGTGATGTCAGTTTACCTTTTTCTCTTTCTATTCTAACTCTTTTTGCTGTATTGTTTGTTTTGGTATCAACAACACACCTGTAATAATACCGTATCAGTCCCTCGTTTTACCCATAATAAGCGACTTCCTAGATATGTTAACTGATTGTATAATTCCGCACATTATAATTTTTTTCTCCCGTTGATCAAGATACCGCTCCTCCTCAAAAAAAAAAAAAAAAAAAAAAAAAACTGATATTACCGCTCCTCCTCCTCCTCCTCCTCCTCCTCCTCCTCCTCCTCCTCCTCCTCCTCCTCCTCCTCCTCCTCCTCCTCCTCCTCCTCCTCCTCCTCCTCCTCCTCCTCCTCCTCCTCCTCCTCCTCCTCCTCCTCCAACTCTCCTTACCTCTTTACCTTCCTATCCGACCTCCTTGATAAGGGGAAACAGCGAGTGTCTTCCTTTCTTCTCCCTGCTAGTCGTGTAATTTTGTCCTCATTTGACTGTTTGTTTATGTACGGTACACGTCACAACAAACCATGGACCGCCTGTGAGAGGGTGTGTGTGTGCGTGTTTTTGTGCGTGCGCGTGTGTGATTTATCTGCTCAAAAATTGCCTTTACTGTACTTTATTTTATTTATCAGGCGAAACTGAATACCTCTTAGATGCATGTTAAGACAAACAATACCAAACATTTCACCTCTAGTTACATATCAAAAACTTAAACATAAATGAAAATAAAACACACACACACACACACACACACACACACACACACACACACACACAGACACACACACACACACACACACAGACACACACACACACACACACACACACAGACACAGACACAGACACAGACACAGACACAGACACAGACACAGACACACACACAGACACACACACACACAGACACACACACACACAGACACACACACACACAGACACACACACACACAGACACACACACACACACAGACACACACACACACAGACACACACACACACAGACACACACACACACACACACACACACATGACGACTGACTGAGAGATGGCAACACACCTTAATTCCACCAATATATATCACGTTGAACCAGACTCCTCCTGGGCTTATAATAATTACGAGTCACACATCCGAGAACAAAGATGGATGAAATAATTATAGACTTGGTGTGTCTGGTAACGTGTGTGTGTGTGTCTGTGTGTGTGTGTACAGTTGCCTCCATTTCACCGTTACTCACCTATATTATATTGCACTGTCAATCCTTCTTCCCGTATAGTCTGGTTACCGAGTATAGCACTTATAACTTAGCTTCCACTTCGATTATAGCACTAACATATATAGCTTCCACTTCGACTAATAGCACTAACATATATAGCTTCCCCTCCGAGTATAGCACTAACATAGCTTCCCCTCCAAGAATAGCCCTAACATAGCTTCCACTCCTGCTATAGTAAAATTGCCCCTCCCTTCCTCCAGGCCTTGAAACTTGAAACTCTTTGGATTAAAACATAGCAACAGGAAAAACTTTGAAGTAATAAGTGGGTAAAGCAGAAGTGGAGGCGAGTGTGTGTTTATTCAGCATAATCAAAGCCGGAAACATTTATGAAGTGTTCTGTGTATTATCCTCTTCATCATCATCATCATCATCATCATACCTCTCCTACTCCTCCTCCTTTTCTTGCTTTTCTTAATCTTCCTCATTTTCAACCTCCTCTTCTTCTTTTTCTCCCTCCTCGTTCTTTTCGTCCTCCTTATCCTATTCCCCCTCCTTATCCTTTTCTTCCTTTTCCTACTCTTCCTCCTTTTCCACCTCCTCTTCCTCCTTTTCCCCCTCCTCATCCTTTTCCCCCTCCTCATCCTTTTCCCCCTCCTCATTCTTTTCCCCTTCCTCATCATTTTCTTCAACCATTTCCCCCTCGTCCACCTATCCCCATCATCATCATCATCATCCTTTTCCCCCTCACAATCCTTCCCCCCCGTCATCATCCTTTTCCCCTCTTCATCCTTTCCTTTCCTCCTCATCCTCCTTTTCCTCCACCTCCTTGTGCGGTTTTGATTATTCGCACAACACTTCCGTCTGGCCGCTGGGAACGACGGAGAGTGTGGGGGGAAAATGATCATGTATTGCTCATAAATTATCCCGTTCTTGAGGCCAGGGAGTGGGGGAGGGGTGTGTGTGGGGGGGTGGGGGGCTGGTGATGTGTGTTTGGGGGAGGGGTGGTTGTAGTGTGGAGGCAAGAGGTGTGTATGGAGGAGGGGGGCTGGAGGTGTGTGTTTGGGAGAGAGGTGGTTGTAGTATGTAGAGGTAGTTGTAATTTGGGGACAAGAGGAGTGTGTGTGTGTGTGTGTAAGGGGGGGTAAGGCTGGTAGTGTGGGGGGCAAGAGGTGTGTTTGTGTGTGTATGGTTGTGGGTTGTGTGGTGGTGGGTTTGGGTTGTTGTTGTTGCTGATGCCGTTGTTATTATTGTTGTTGTTGTTTGGTGTTTGTACAATTGTTTACTTTTTTTCTGTGATGCCTCTGTGATTGATGGCTGCACGTATGTATGTCTTCCCCTCCATCCTTCTTACCTTCCTAGACTTAACATTTTTCTTCACACCACTACTTCATCACTTCATTCTATTATTTGTTTGTTTATTTTATTATGAGTGAATGAGGAGTTGTGTTGCTGTAAATTTATTCCTATTGGTCATGATTCATAGGTTTTCATGCAAGGTATATATTCTTTGTTTTTATATTTTCATTCTGTTTCTGTTAGTGCTATATATATTTAATACATATTCTCGTGTTCCAGTCCCGTAGTACCGTATTGTCTGCAAAGAAAGATGTAGGCAATATATATAGGGTTTTGACATCCCTTCGGACCCGTGCCAATCCTATTCTTCCTTTCAACCTTCTCTTCTTTCCTTCTTTTTCCATCGTGTATGCTGTCCTTCCTCTGTCTCCATCTCTTGTTGTATAATAATGTGTTGTCTGGCCTAAGGACCCTGTGATCGTGTATGAGAATTGCTGGCTTCTGATTCCTCCTGACTATGCCACGAAACAAACTCCGTCCATATAGGTGTGTGTTTCGTGGCAATATTTGAATGAAGGACTCGTGTAACTTTAATTTTCCGACTACATCATTGAATCCCTTAACCATTATTTTTTCGACTACATCATTGAATCCCTTAACCATTATTTTTTCAGTTCTTTTTCAATCAATCCATCTCGTGTTTCATAATTATTCAATCAATCCCATTTCCTATCTGCCAACTAAAGTGTCTGTAGTCCTTTCTATATGACCTTTCTCTCACCCCTCCACCTCACCCCTCCATTCCATGCACCCCCTCACACTGTTTTCACGTAACCCCTTTTCAATGTCTGCCATGTCCTTTACTGCCCCCTCCCCCTCCATCCCAACTCCTGTTCCACCACCCACAACAACAACCCCTCTCTCTCTCATCAAAATTAATGTCCCCTCAGCCACTTTTTTTTCAAGTTCAATGTCCTATCTCACTTTTCCCCTCCCTCACTTTTCCCCTCCCTCACTTTTCCCCTCCCTCACTTCTCCCCTCCCTCACTTCTCCCCTCGCTCACTTCTCCCCTCGCTCACTTCTCCCCTCGCTCACTTTTCCCCTCCCTCACTTCTACCAGGCTACAGTACACCACCCCTTTCCCCCTCCCTTTCCCCTCCCTTTCCCATTCTGCACCACACGTCATCCTCTCAACCCTCCCTCTTGCACGCTCGCTCTTACTCCACTCCCCCCTCCCTCCCACCCACCTTCCCCGCACTCATCTGACCCCAATGCATTCTTCAATTCACATGATTATTGATGGAGGCAGTATCGATGCGGGCCATTGGTTTAATCAGGTCTTGAATTGAGCCAGACTTCATTCCTTGTCTCTGTCTTTCCACTACCACGAATTCACCTCCCCTCCTCCATGAATCCCCCCTACACGAATCCCCCTACACGAATCCCCCTACACGAATCCCTCTACACGAATCCCTCTACACGAATCCCTCTACACGAACCCCCTCTACACGAACCACCCCTCCACGAACCCCCCCTCCACGAACCCCCCTGTACGAACCCCTCCACGGACGGTACCTCATTTTTATCTTGGCGAAAATGTAAAGTAAAACCCATATACATTTATATTACCAAGTTCCATACAAGTGATCATTAATTAGGTCATGGAATTTTGAATCAGACCTCTAATTTTCAGATATTTAAATCCGGCATATCGAAAACCAATACTATACAAGGGGATGGATGTGATTGGTTTGATCTCCTAAATCAGTGACCACAAGAATCACAAGCCTAGATCTAATTTATGGACCCTGACTATGGGATCCTTTGCCATGGCTCTCTCACCATCACTCATTTAAGTCTCATCATCGAGAAACTGTAATGTAATGATTGGACGATGGGAACTAAATTTAATTGAAAAAACAACAACTGATATTGGTCCTCGTAAATCCTTTAATAAGTGTGTAATTTGTGGATTTGTAAGCTAATTAATATACAGTAGGCCTAGATTCTTAACGATATCCTTCATTAACTCCTTCGTTTTCACTATTAATTACTTACACGAGATGATAGTGAGTGATGACTACTGACACGTTACTCACCGTACACTCGCAATCCAAAATATGTATCTAGGCTTGCTTAGAATATCCTGATCGAGTATTAAGCCAGCTCAAGCCAATATGAAACGGGATAAGCGTGTAATTGGTTAACTTGTATGTCATATGATTTGAAACTTCAACAAGACCTGGATACAAATTTTCATAGTATACATTAATATACTTTATCACATTTGCTCTCAATTTCTCCATATCGGAATTGCCACTTCAGTCGTATTTCATATTTTAAAAACTTTCACTTCTACTACTTCCTTTTCTGAACGGCTTCACTTTTACATCGGTTCGCATTAAACGACATCAAAGAGGACAATATTTTAGTTCTCCCTTTTGAGATTTTTGGCTATCAGTGTTTACATGGCCCACAGGTCGGTCGAGTGTGTGTGTCGCCGGAAAATAGTGAAATGGGACGTCTTGTGAGATCTTACCTTTGGAGTGCCTTTGATATCGGAGAAGGAGTGGGAAAAATGTTAATGGATAAATTGGAGATGTCGTGGTGTGTTGGCTACAGGTTAGGTTTGGTTAGGTTTGATAGTCTAGGTTAGGTAGGAAACACACGAATATATCCACTTCACCCTTAGTTACCTTATTCCTTGAGGCTAGATTGTGTCGACAAGCTTTCGTGGAGACATAGGGACAGACAGAAACAGACAGAAAGACAGACAGACAGACATCACTCCCCCACCTGCCATTTCATCAGTCTGCCAATAAGGGTTAGAGGAGCGGATGTTAAGTCAACCAGGGGATGGAGATTGATGTTTACAGCCGCCCTGAGATGTAGAGATTGATGTCCGAAATGTCCTCAACTGGGGATAATTAGTCAGGCCTCCCCGACACCAATCTTTAGGATAGGCTACCCGACCATCGACAGGTTTGCTGATTTAGTTAAAAGGGATACTCTCTCTCTCTCTCTCTCTCTCTCTCTCTCTCTCTCTCTCTCTCTCTCTCTCTCTCTCTCTCTCTCTCGTGGTCAGAATGAAGGGGTGCAGATTCCTGCAAACTGTGTCCCAAAACAGATCCCTTCTTTGTAAATATTGAGTTTTTATTTTTCCTGGCATAGTTTGAAGGAATTCAGTAGTTCCCCAATTTAACCTTAGGAGAGAATTGGAGACTGTTGATTCCTCCATCCCACCTAAACCGCAACCTAAACCTAACCTAATTTAACCTTTCCTAAACCAAAACCTAAGCTAAATTTATCCGAAACTAAAACTTAACCTAAACCTATCCTAAACCTAAACCTTTCCTAAACCAAAACCTAAGCTAACCCTATCCTAAACCTAAACCTATCCTAAACCTATCCTAAACCTAAACCTATCCTAAACCTAACCTAACCTACTGACAGTAATGATGGACAGACTAGCCTAGCCCACCAAACCGGTCACCAGGCTCAGCTGCCACCACCACCACCACCAATCGGGTTGAATTATTCATTAATTGATCAATTTTGATTGGTTACTTGTAGCTTGTGGGAGCTTGGAGCTTATTGGGTTCCTAGAGACGAAAAGGTGACACTAAATTATATTCCCAGCCACGTAGTCATTTTTATGTCGTCCGTTCCTTCATTCTTTGAGTCGTTCCTGTATGTAATTATACTGTGAAATGTGATGTAGTTCGTATGTTAAAACCTGGAAAAAACGTAATTCCTTAATTTAAATTATCAGTATCTTTGGAACATGAAAATCCATTCAAGATAATCTACATCAACTGTATACGTATCTAAGTATAATTATCTTGTTTGTTTTCTAACTTTAGCATCTGTAATAAAACATGTATTCACAATCTGATACCAGCCGCATGAGAACAGCCACATTTTTAAGTAAAAACGTAAAGTAAGTACTTTTTACCATCTTTTAAATTACGGTACCATTACCTTTGTTACGATAGTACTTATAAGACAAATATTTCAATAAAACTTTAAATATAATGTACCGTACCGTCACTGTATACAAATAATTACTTCTTGAAGTCTTGGTTATGAATTCACTGTCGCATGAGGTTTATATAATAAAGTAATGCATATGATTATAAGATGAATTGACTGAAATCAAGGGTAAAGCAACTGCAAAGGCTGCCATTTTATTGAATGAAACATCTTTGTAAATCAATAAGAACAAAGTGCTTTAAATTTATTTGTGCATACATGCTAAAGTATTTTGTTGCCGATTTGTACTCCGGGAAAAATATGTACAAATAGTAGAACAGTTTGGATCTTGGTGTACTAAGTGACCTTTGTGTGGAGTTGGGGGGGAGGGAGGTGCCTACAGACTGGTGGTGTATGGGGGGAGGGAGGGAAGGGTAGTGGTAGTGGGATGGGGAGGGGGGGTGCCTACAGACTGGTGGTGTATGGGGGGGAGGGAGGGAAGGGGAGTGGTTGTGGGAATGGGAGCCTCGTGCATGGTCCTGAAAGCAACTGAAAAGTAATAATACAATTGCCATTTTTTCCCTAATTGGTCTGAACGGTGGTGACCTTAAGGGGGAAGGAAATCTGGAGCCACTGAATCCTCCAAACTATTCTAAGCAACAGAACACCATTATTTTTGTGAACTTGGGCCTGTTTATTGGCATACTTTGGTGGACTCAAGGCACTCCAATGTACCAAAAGGGAATTACCACCTAAAGGGAAGTATGATATTGAGAGTTTAATTGGCGGCTCCTGATCCCTCCATTTTTTGCCCCGAAATCACGTACTGTATATACTTAGGGTGTTTGTTTTGTGGTTCAGTTTGGAGTAACCAGTAGCCTACCGTCCAATTCGTCCCCAACACAGGCATGACCCCTGAAAACTGACCTCACTCTGACTGTGGCTACCGGAACTGGGATTGACCCTCTCTTTGTGTCCCCCTCCTCCCTCCCTCACTCCCCCTATCCCCCTACCACTCTCCCGCCCTCTATCCCCCTCCCACTCTCCCGCCCTCTATCCCCCTCCCACTCTATTACCCTCCCTCCCCTCCTCTCGTACGCCCCTTCCTTTCTTTTCCCTTACCTCCACCTTCCTCTCATTCGTCCCTCTTTTTCCTCACGTTCTTTTCTATCTTTTCTCTTTCCTTAATTTCCTTTCCTTTCTCCGTTCCCTCCTTCCTCCCTCTTTTCTTGCATCCCCTTCCAATTTTTCATCCCCCCCTCCTTCCTTCCCCTTTCCCCTCATCCCTCTTTCCCCTTTCCTTTCATTTTTTATTCCCTTTTCCCCTCCTTTATTTCCTTTTCCCATCCATCTGTCTTACCCCCCTTACCCCCTCCTAATAATAGCTGTTATTTCTGCCATCCGCTGTCCGTTCTCTGTAGACGTGTATGCTATTGTGTGTTTGGGGTCAGTCTAATGGTCCTACCCCACACAGCCACCCCCCTATCCCCCGCCCCCTCCACTGCACCCACACTCACGTACCCCACAACTTCATCACTCGCATCATCATTAACCACACCCCTACTCACCACACCCCTCATCACCCACCCCATCCCACCCCCTCATCACCCACCCCACCCTACCCACTCATCAGCTTGGTTGCATCTCCTGTACTTATTTCTGGGTGTATAGTTAAGTATAAGCAGCAGCAAAGGAGGCATTGGGAAGGGGTAAAGGAAGATCTGTTCTAATGGATTTAAAGAATTGTGAGTGGTAAAGGGGAGGAGGAATTCAAGGTGGGGTGTTTAATGTAATGGTTTAAGGAGATAGTAAGAGGTGTAAAGTGGCTCTACTTAATGGGTTATAGGGATGGGGTTAAAAGGGGTACTATGATGGATAAAATGGTGGGGTTTAAGTAGACATTGGAAGGGGTAAAAGGGGGAGTGGGGGGTCTCCACAAATGGGTTGAAGGGTTGGGGTTGCAGGAAAGACTGACAGCCAAATTCCATACCTAAATTTTGTACCACTATTGATTGAGAGGCTGACGTAGAGTGAATGCCAGCCAGGTCTTTTCATGGAATCTTTTAAAGAATGACGCTGGTTTTACTGTAACCTCTGTGGTACGAATAAATTAGTGTGGTATTGTTGCATTGTGTTATAATATGTACCGGGTCTGCGTATAGTGCTTCAAAATACGATAACTGGTAATTAAATTTAAAGCGATAGTTTGTCATAACGTTACACTTATATGTATTCGTTTGAACGCGTTAATTAAATTATCTGTATTTATTATAGGATTTTGTGTGTGTATGTATGTATGTATATGTAGGCTATGTGTGTGTGTGTGTGTGTATGTATATGTAGGCTATGTGTGTGTGTGTGTGTATGTATATGTAGGCTATGTGTGTGTGTGTATGTATATGTAGGCTATGTGTGTGTGTGTGCGCTTTTCATTCTGTCTGTCTCTGTACATGTTTGAATGAATGGAAAATGATACATTATTATGCTCGTCGGTCATAAGACTTCCCTGATTAGCCTTGTGTGCTGGAAGGGTTGAGGATTTATGGTAGAGGACGCGGAGGGGGTGGTAGTGGGGTAGTGGGGAGGGGCAGTGGGGTATTGTGGATAATAATTGATGGAAAGTTAGATGGAGAGATATCGAGGCTAATAGCAGAGGGTTGGTGTCAGGTCTGAAACACTCATACCTAAGTTTACACACGTATGAAACATAAGGTTACACAGGCTCACATATGCGTATATGAGAATGATTGCAACATTATTGAAATGAAAAGGGAATGGGACCAGGAATTATTATTGATTTAAATTATATGGGAAAGGGAGGAAAATTCTTCATAAGACTTTTAATACCAGAAGTGAGACTTATGAAGAAAAGTGATGAAAAGGAGCTAATTATACCCGAGGGAATATTGGGAGAGAAAATGTAAAAGTGCGTATGTATCTAGTTAGATGTATAGGAAGGCAAAGCGACAAGGGCGTATATTAAGTGGTCAATAAATGGATGTAAAAAGATAAGAATATGTATACACTGATCGATATAGAAATTGAAATAATGATAAGAATGTTTGTATACAGTGGTGGGTATATACAATAGATGCCAAGTTATTAGGATAGTGGTGTTGCCTCTCCTTAGAATCCCGCGGTGCCATCCGTCAAGGTAAATAGGAGAGGCCACGAATGATGAATGTTAAAGTTACTCCTGTTGATCGACCTTCCTGGGTATGTACTGTATATATATCTTTTTATGGAGGGACTGAGAAAGGTATCAGGGCAATGAGGAGTGTTGGGGCTTGTAATAAAGGTAAATAAAGAACTTAAATATAAAAATAAAAATAAAATAAATGATGGGTGGTTAAATGATGTGATTTTGGTGGAGGGGAAACGATAGATTGGTCTTTGTATGTATGTGTGTGTATGTGTGTGTGACCAGTTGCATGTTTTTTTTAACTAGAGAATTCGAAAGACCGATATAATAACGAGGAAGAGGAGGATACACCATCAACTTTAGGTTCGGAAGAGAGATGGTCTGAAGAACCGGTCCGTGGAGAAAAGGAGGTAAAAGGCAGAGAAGACAAGGATAAAGAAGAGAAGGTGAAGAAAGAATAATAAGAAAATGTGATGGGAAAAGGAGAAAAAGCAAGAATAGGAGAAGAGAAAAAAAGAGTCGAGCTAAAACAAGAGATAGAAATAAACCGGCAGTGACACCATCACTACTATGACTCTTCACCACTACCACCACTAACAGCCCCACCTCTACTCCTACCACCACTACTACTTGTACCACCTCTACTCCTACCACCACTACTACTTGTACCACCTCTACTCCTACCACCACTACTACTTGTACCACCACTACTACTCGTACCACCACTACTATTCTTACTATTACCGCTACTACTTCCTCCACTACTACGACTCTCTCCACCACCACCACCACCACCACTACTACTACTCATACTACTATTATCACTATTCCCCCCACTACTGCTACTATTTCCCCCACTACCCCCACCACTACCCCCACCATTATCCCCACCTCCACCACCTCAAGCTGATGGTTATAAGCGTGTGTTGGTCCCCTGGGGTTCCGACACGGGTGAGCCGAGCGCCCCCCCGCAGCCACAGACCCCCTCCCCCTTACTCCTCCCTCCCCTCTTCCCCTCCTCCATCTCCCCTCTTACCCCTCCTCTCTTACTCCCCCTCTCTTACTCCCCTCTTCCCATTCTCTCTCCCCTCTTCCCATTCTCCCCTCTTCCCCTCCTCTCTCTCCCCTCTTCCCCTCCTCTCTCTCCCCTCCTCTCTCTCCCCTCTTCCCCTCCTCTCTCTCCCCTCTTCCCCTCCTCTCTCTCCCCTCTTCCCCTCCTCTCTCTCCCCTCTTCCCCTCCTCTCTCTCCCCTCTTCCCCTCCTCTCTCTCCCCTTTTCCCCTCCTCTCTCTCCCCTTTTCCCCTCATCTCTCTCCCCTCTTCCTCTCCTCCCTCTTCCCCTACTTCCCCACCCCACCCACACCAACCTCCTCCAGCCGTCTTCCTCACCAACCGTCCCCCTCCACTCCCTTCCCACACCTACCGACGACCCCCTCCCCTCCCCCTCCCCCTCCCCCTCCCCCTCCCCCTCCCCCTCCCCCCCACACCGATAACAGGCCATCCAGGTGCCGAACCCAGACTTATTCTCGCCCGTTTTTCATCTGTTTTTGGCCTCCCGGGTGGTCACGACGGATTCAGGCGTTTATAGGATGCTTTATGCCGTCTATGATGGTGGCGTTTATGGTTATATCTTGCCCTCCGATAAAACGAAATATAAAAAAAAGAAAAGAAACGATGGAAGAGGAGAGAAGAATACATAATGAGAAAATTGTAAGGTGAAAAGAGATTGTAGAATAAAGCATTTATGGAAGGGAAAGAATATAGGAAGAATATGAAAGGAACTATGTGATAAAATGAGATTTGTTATCAAGAGAACGTCAGTATATACAAGTGGAATATTAATCATAAAAGGCCAGAATTAAAAGGATATATGATTAACTTTTGCTAAGGTTGTATGTGAATATTGTGATTTTTGCAGAGCCTTCCATCCGAACTTGCGCATGCGTGGGATTTAGAAACTGATTCACCGACACGTCAGAATATAAGGATTCTAAGGAAGGATATTATTTTGGCTGTTAATTAGAGGACTACAAAATTCTTTACACCAATCCAGGAAACAGACTGTCTTTATAATACTATCATAAATTGGAGGAATCATTAGCCCTCTCACTCATATACTCCATGCAAACAAATGTTTAGTCTGTTTGTTGTCAGCGAATTGGAGAACAACTGATTCCTCCAAGCTATACTACAAAACAGATCCCTTACTTGTATTCAGTAGTACTATTGTCCACCTCTTCATACCCCTCCCCCTTCCAAGTAACCCCCTCCAAGAAACTCTCCCATCCAGGAACCCCACCCTATCTCACCCCACCAAGTAACCCCACCTCACCCCACCAAGTAAACCCACCTCACCCCACCCCCCCACCAAGTAAACCCACCTCACCCCACCCTCCTTGCACGCCTCATTTGCATACTTAACTACATCGCCTACCGGCACTCATTAGATCAGCCTTACAGATTTGGGAGAAGGTCATTAGAATAATATGCACTTGAGCGATGGGTTGTTGGTCTGTGGGATGTTTGGTTCGTCCGCCGGCCAACAGGGGTAATTGGCGGCGAGAATTATTCGCGGGGGGCAGGCTAGGGGGAGGGGGAGGGGAGTGGTGGTGGAGGAGGGGGGGGGGGGAGTGGAGTGGTGGTGTGGGGGTAGGATGATTGGTGGAGGTGCTGGTGGATGAGGAGAGATGTGGTGGTGATGTTGGTGGTGGGTGAGAAGGGAGGTGGTGGTGGTGGTGGTTGTGGGGTGGGGGTAGGATGAGTGGTGATTGGGGGAGGGGGGTGAGAAGGAAGGGGTGTAGACGATGAGTGGAGTGTGTGGTGGGGAGAGGGAGGTGAGTGAGTGTTGGGGGTAAAATGAAAGTGATGGAATGGAAGAGTAAGAGAAGATTGAAAAAATACATAAAGAGACAGAAATGGAATAGGATAAGGCGAAAGATAAAATAAGAGAACAAGAAAAAATATATAGACAGAATGAAAAAGAATATATAAATGAAAAAAAGAGTGAGTGTTGGAGTGGCAGGGTATGTCAAGTATTCATCCTTCATTACATTTGGTGTGGTGTGTGAGAGGCGAGGCAGGCAGGGATGGAGAGGCAGGCAGACAGGGAGGGTGAAGAAGGGATGGAGGTAGAGAAAGGCAGGGAGGAAGGGAGAGGCAGGCAGGGATGGAGAGGAAGGTAGGTAGGAAGAGAGAGGCAGGCAGGGAACGAGAGAAAAGCAGGGATGGAGAGGAAGTCAGGCAGGGAGAGGAAGGGAGCTTGAGGCTGGCTAAAGGGTCGTCTAACATGGTCGTACCCAACTTCAGTCACTATAATCCTCCTTGGGTCGTGTGTGTTATCCATCTGTACACTTACATCCAAAACTTCTGTCTTTCAGTAGGACATTATTCATAGGATAATATTCGAAACTTAGCACTGTACATTCGACGTCCTCCCTTTAGTTCCACCTATAAATCATTTCCTTTTTTCGCCCCGTACAATATTCTTCTTAATGCCACTTGGGGGGACACACAGATGAGGCTGGGAACGAAGCTGTGTGTAGCAGTGAGAAATCGAGCACTTGAAATGTTCCAGAGTGAGCGAGCGGCGATTTTGCATGGACAGCTTCATTTGTCTTCGGGACTGTAAAAGCCGCATGCAAATTCACGAGTCGAGAGATAACGGCGCACGACCCGCATATAATCCTCAATGAAAACGTTCCGGGTGAGGGCGGCGTTACCCTCCCGAGGACTCGTTTTCAGCCTAACCTTTGTTCACCGGGCAGATCACCAGAGCAAGTTCGATGACGGGTTTGGCTTGTCTAGTCTTTTCTACGACTCTGCAAAACAGCTTTTAAGTTCATTATGTTATGTTTATGTTTACTTGTGACAGTTATTTTTTTCTAGGCCCCACAAAAAAACAAACTATTTTTCTTATATATATACCGTATATATTAATGATTGAATGCGTTTCCTCTTCTTTCGGTTAATTTTTCCATTATTTTTCTCTCCTGTATACGAATTAAAGTAATATTTTACTCAGTTAGGTACTTATCTGCTAATTATAATCACAGGAATGTACACGAAACGTTTACTTAAGATTTTTTGGTCTATTTCCGAGAAGTGCATCGGTGCATTTTCGTCTGGCGCTAACCAAACACACTACAAGTATATCCTGGTAGGGTAATAGTCAGAACAATGTGTGGGAAAGAGAACATATAGAGAAGATGACATAAAAAGAAAAGAGGAGCTAGAGGGATAAATGAATTGGTGGAATATTGATATATGAAATAAGGACTTTAGATGGGATAAGAAAGAAAAGAAATGAAAAAGAACAAAAACAGGAGTAAAAGAAATTGGCAATAGGAGGAATAAATCTAAAGAGAGAGAGAAAAAAAAAGACAACACTAACATAGAAAAGAAATACCGCTGGCACTGAAAATCTCTCGAGTTGGTACAAGAAGAAATAATACTTTAAGGTGAGGAGGAGGAACGGGTTTAGAGTCAGAGAAACAGGAACAGGAGAGGAATCAGTTGTGGCCCAGACGGAAGATATACAGTTCAAGAAGGAGGAGGAGGAGGAGGAGGAGGAGGAGGAGGAGGAGGAGGAGGAGGAGGAGGAGGAGAAAAGGGAGTGTGGGGTGGGTGGGTGGGTGGGAGAGATAAATGTGACAAGGAGGAATGGATGAATGAAAAAGAGATTGAGACGATCATACGAACAGGAAGTGGAGTTTTGTAAAATGTGTACTGCGTGCATGGATGTATAGAACTGTGAATGAAACGTGTTTGTTCAGTCGGTGGAAAAATATATCTTGGTGTTTTGTATGACACTGCATACTTCCTGAAGGACGGATGATGTGCATTATACAGTAGAGTGTTTTCATGTGGTTGTAAATGCATCAGTCTACTGCAGTCTCATGTTGATTGGTTATTCGTTCATCCATTAATTAATCAGATCAGAGAATATTGCTATGCAGGTGTGTGTATATAAGCTTTAGTTTTATGGGGTATATACAGTACTTTCCTAATTCATTCTACTTATTTTTTGTTGGTATATTCCATTGACTAGGGTGGTGGTGGTGGAGGTTGGAGCAAGCAGTAGTTTGAGTTTAGGGGGCCTGGTTATTCACGGTGGGGAACAGAGTCTGGTGTTGGGGAGTCGAGTGTTGTGGTGAATGAAAGAAGCAGGATGGTGATGGTAGTAATGGTTGGGTGGTGGTAGGAGTTAAAAGCAAGGTGGTAGTGGTTGTGGTAGGGTGGTAGTAGTGGTTTGGTGGTGATAGTGGTGGTTAGGTCGTACAGTAGTGGTGGTAATGGTGGCTGGGTGCTGGAGGCAGAGTGGTAGTAGTAGTGGTGGTGGGGGTTTGGGTTGTGGGGGCCGGGTTGTTTACGGTGGGGGGGCCCCCTGCAGCCGGCCAGCACCCCGGGTCCCGCCTGAATATTGATGAAGCTTCCTTAACCTCCCGGGGATCAGGATTTTGCCAGCGTTAGGGCGTCGTGGGAGGGGAGGAAGGTGGGGGTGGGGAGGGGTAGGATGGTGAGGGAGAAGTTGGAGGGAGTGAGGGTGAGATGAAGAAGTTGGAGGGAGTGAGGTGGAGAGGGAGAACTTTGTGGGGGCAGTGAATAAGTTGGTGGGGTGGTGAGGGAGAGGTTGGGAGTGGGGAGGGGGAGGAGTTGAGTGGAGGAAACGGCTGGAGAGGAAGGAAGGAAGAAAGGAAGGTGTGATGGTGGAGGCTGTGAGGAGTCGTGTATGAAGCTTTAGTCGAGTTGAGTGAGGTCGAAGTGTTTTCATCTTTCCAGTACTTTAGACTTAATAATCTTAACATGTTAGTGAAGGAAGATGAAGAAGAATACGGGTGCAGGAAAGTCAATTATGTGATGAGCAATATAAATATAAATGCGGAATTAGAACTATATATATAAATGGGATTAAAAACAGGATTGACTCATGACAAAGGTAGAGAGAGCTAATTAGGCCTATAACTATTCTGGTGGACAGGAAAACGGGAAATAGAAAGATGAAAGTAAAGTGCAGTGTATATAATTATGTATGTATGTATATACGTATATTTAGATAGATGTCTTTTTTTAAGAATACTAATGGTGGGGTATAAAGTATAAGATATTAGCAAGAATCAATCAATCACCAATAATTTTACGGATGGTTGGATTAATGTCAACCATGAAAGGAAAACCAAGAATTGATAATTATCGAAATGGCGAGGATGAATCAAAGGATGAGAGAGACTGGCAGGCGGGAGGTGGAGGAAGGGGAGTGAGGGTGGGGGATGGAGCGGGGGGTTGCGGTGGGGGTGAGGGGGGGAGTATTTATTATTGGTGAATTTTTGTGCATGTTTGGCCATTATGGACGCATTAAGAGAGCCATTAAAGCACATTATCTGGCTCCTAAACCCTCATTAATGATCTCTATACTTCATTGGGAGGAAGGAAAGATGCTTGTTCGTTCGTTCGCCTCTCTGTTTGGCACACACACACACACACACACACACACACTATCGTAATGTGCCCTCAGCTCTGCTTCTGCATGTGTGTCTGTGTGTGTGTGTCCATTTCTTTCTGTTCCTCCCTTTCTTTCTGTTCCTCCATCTCTTTCTGTTCCTGTGTCTCTTTCTGTTCCTGTGTCTCTTTCTGTTCCTGTGTCTCTTTCTGTTCCTGTGTCTCTTTCGGTTCCTGTGTCTCTTTCGGTTCCTGTGTCTCTTTCGGTTCCTGTGTCTCTTTCGGTTCCTGTGTCTCTTTTGGATTCTCTGTCTCTTTCTGTTTCATCCTATATCCATCTTTTATCTGGACCAACAAGAGATTCTCCCCTTAATATATGTATTCTTGCATTTGTCCGCTGAAACTCACATGTCGTCTTATCTCCCGTGTTTATCTACATTATCAATATTCCTCTGCCGTGATACCAACCCATTGTTCCTTTATCGCTCAGGTAAGTGGTGGTGACTCGACCCGTGTGTGTGTGTGTCTCTCTCCCCGTCACACCTGCATGGCTAGTGGTGTGTGTGTGTGTGTGTGTGTGTGTGTGTGTGTGTGTGTATTCACTTCTGCGTCGCCTTCAACTTCTTTATTCTTCTTTTTCCTTGTATTTTCCTTGTTTTTTCCTGTTTTCTATATATTTTGTGTTGTTTTCTTCTTCTGCTTCGTCTTCAACTTCTTTTCTTCTTTTTTTACTCGTCTTTTCCTTGCTTCGTCCTGTTTTCTATTTGCTTTTTCTTCTCAGTAGTTCTTTAGGCCTCATTAACCATATCCTCTTATATATACATGCTGCCCAGTCAATGTTGTGTATTATATATATATATATAGTTTATCCTATATAATATGTCCACCCACTGAATTATGCATGGACAGGTGAGGGGGAAAAGCCACTGGTACTCAGGCATGATTATAAATAAGAACCACCAACACGTATCCAGTATCTTGTAACATTAATTTGAGGATACACTTCTTCAGTAGCTACCAGTTGCTTGTAAGGCGTCACTTGCTCACCCTTTGCCCTTAGTATGTATAGTAACATTTTCCTGCTGGCCTTATTACCTGTGGAGGGCCTTTTATGTCCTTGTATAAATGTTTTTTTTTATTTTTATTCACCAGGTGATTGCTGATCATTTTACTACACTTATATTACTTACTCATGCATCCACACTCCAATCACTAACAATCATTACCAGACTCAATTGTGATAAATTAGGCCCCTGGAATTAGAATGTTTATATCTGGCACTTGCTGACTGTCGCTGGTGCCTTCCTCAGTATAATAACATGCCCCTAAAGTGATCATTACTAGGCACCTCCTCATCATTTCCATGCCGTAGTTGGTTTATCCTATTTACCACAACTCGTGAAACATTATGAAATTCCAGCGACACACTGCGAAATATATCAGACGCTTCTCTGGTCGGCCTGTGTTTTCACCAGGTTTAACGACACCACTATTGACTTTGACTGTACATGATGTCAGGTAAATACACACTGTTAGCATAACCGATATGCCACGAGTTATAAGGTGTGGCGTCTGAGGTTGTCTTTTCTTTGGAGTGGCTGAACACAGTATTTATTGAAACCGTGGCTGATGCAGGAAGGATAAGCGGATTTCCACGCTGCTGCTTACACAAGACTGTTTAAATTGGGAGAATGTAGCCGAAGAAATCCTGGGAAATCGGTAAATATACTCTGAGGGTAACGCTGTTTTTTTTTATAAGTGTTCCGACGTGTTAGAAGTGGTAACAAGCCACCAGCACGCAATCAGACATTCCCCACTATTTTTTGACACGTTGCCTGCAGATGTGTTGCGGATTAAGTATTTAAGAGGACATAAACAGCGAGGCTACATGTACACATCTGTAGTAGTCAGCCAAACATAACACACTACTTCACACGTCATACACGCACTACTGACATTTCACACCAATAGAAGATTAAAAGCCGTCGTTGTACTGTAGACCTATAGACAAAAAAATTATGTCTTTAATTAATATGGTAGGACTTAACGCCAGGTGGTTTGGTAACAGTAAAGTCCGCGTGGTTCCAGGACTATTTATAATTATGTTGGTGTACTTGTATGAATGATATCACACTTACGTTCACATCATGTGTAGTCAGTATTATTAATTAAGTGTTGATAGTGCATGTATAGGCTATGTGTTCATGAAAATGTGTTTTCATTCCCTCTTTACCCCAACCCCTCCCCTCTCTTTTTTTCTCAAACCTAATCTCTTTTTCCCTCCCCATCTCTTTTCTCCCCTCTCCCTATATCTTTTCTCCCCTCCCCCTTTCTTTACCTTCCCCTTCTCTCTCCCCACCTCCCTTCTACTCTCCGCTTCTGTCTATCTCCCATTTATTCCCTTCTCACCATTCTCTCTTCCACGCTCCATTCCTCCCCACTTTATCTACAACAATTTTCACCTTCAAGCTTTAGAGTTTTATGAGTGACTAGACGACCCCTGAGAGAATCGTGGCCAGGTATTCATACTCGTGTAAAAAACGTGTGTGTTGGGGGTGGGTGGTGGAGGGGGTTGGAAATTAACAGGTGCGGGGCTGTAATATATTGGTGTTTCAGTCAGAATTTGTCGACGTTCTCAGAGGGCAGGATTTAAGTCTTTTTTTACTGTAGGTTTATAGTTTTTCCCAAAGTCTATACTAATTTTTCCAGCTCTCTGTTTATCTGTCTGTTTGTGTGTGTTTCTGCTCTTTTTTTTACCGACTGTCTAGATTTGTCTGTTTCCGTATTGACTTTAGGAATTTCGTACTGTCGAGGAAAAAAGTTATCATGCAGACGTTCATATGTGTAGCAAATGGTGACTACTTGGTCTGTGTGAGAGAGAGTTTAGTACCTGCTTAATATTTTTTTATCCTGTAATCATAATTGAATAGTGTATTGGAATAATGTTTTGGCACAATAGTAATACAATAAATAATCTTCCTCTTTTCATTCAACATTAATTATATTTCCTAAAAACGGATCATGTCATTCGTTTTGTATAGTACGTTTCCTTTACCCACAATACGTTTTATCATAGCATTTCTCCAAACTTTATTTCTCTACTATTAGTTTTCTCTCCTTCCAAGCACTTCATTTTCTTGAAAGATTCCTTCTGTCCCGTTACTCCACAGATTCATTTTTCCCTCCTTCCCTTCTTCCATCCCTCCCCCCCCCCATCCCCCCTCCCTCTCCCCCATCCCCCTCCCTCCCTTCCTTCCCTCCCATCCTCCCTCCCTCCCTCCCTTCCTTCTTCCCTCCCATCCTCCTCCTGTTTCCCTCGCTCTTCCCACTTCCGTCTCCCCTCCGATGTACTTCCTTCTCTCTGCCAGCCATCCTCTTCCCTTTCTCCACACCCGCCCCTTATTGCTCTCGCCCTCCCTCTCATTTCCCTTTCATCATCTCCCCTCACTCCATCTCCTCTCACTCCATCTCCTCTCCCCACTCTCACCACACCCCACCCCACTCTCACCACACCCCACCCCACTCTCACCACACCCCACCCCACTCTCACCACACCCCACCCCACTCTCACCACACCCCACCCCACTCTCACCACACCCCACCCCACTCTCACCACACCCCACCCCACCTCTCCTCTCCCTCACCCCACCTCTCCTCTCCCCACCTCAATATCTCTCTCTCCTCTCCTCTCCCCATTCTCACCCCACCCCTCCTCTCCCCTGGTCTGTGCCCCTGGTAATTAGTATCATACATCAAGTAATGGCTTCCCCTCGGCTGCTGACCTGGCCGCCCCTCAGACACAAACACACGGCCCCCACAACCTCCTCCAGGAAGTAGCCAAGAGCCACGGGAAATGTTGAATATCGGAAGGGAGAGATCTTCTGGGGTCAGTTTGTGGGTTAGATACTATCACTGGGAGGAAGGGGTCGAGAGAGAGAGAGAGAGAAAGAGAGAGAGGGGGGGGGGGAGGGGGTCAAGTGTGGCTGCATGTGCTCTGAGGGTTGTGAAAAGAATGAATGAAGAGGAGAGATAGATCGCGCGACAGGGAATAAGATGGAGAGGAAAGAGGGATGGAGGAGAATAAGATCGAGAGGAAAAAGGGAGGGAAGAATAATAAGATCGAGAGGAAAGAGGGAGGGAGAGAGAATACGATAGGGAAGAGGGTGGGATAGAGAATAAGCGTGAGAGAAGGATGGAAGAAGAGAAAGGGGGTAATCTATTTCATATGTATTTAATTCATAATATTGACAGAAGCTTTATGGCATTCAAATTTCCAGCATTCGAACGTTTAAAGTTACCCCTAGATTATATATTTCTACTTTCTCCTTCACATTTTCTGTATATATTGTTTCCCTTTCCTGCCGTTCCTTCATATATTTTTTACTCTTTTTTTTTTTTTACTCCCTCAGCCTCCTTCTTTTATCTTCTGCCATTAATTTTCATCACTTCCCTCTCCAGTTCTCCCTTCACTTATGCTTGATTGCCTACTTTCTAAACATTCTTATGAACTTTCATCTCCTTCCTGCTTCTCTCTTTTCATGCCTCTCTTTTTTTCTCCACCTCCAATTCTTCTTCTCCTCCACCTCCAATCCTTCTTTTCCTCCTCTACACCTCTTCTGTTTCTGTTCTCACGCCTTCTCCTCCTCTTCCCTCCTCCTACACCATTCCTTACTCTTCCTACACCACTCCTTACTCTTCCTACACCACTCCTTACTCCTCCTACACCACTCCTCCTTCCTCCTCTCTCTTTGCTATCCCTCCAACTTTCCTATCTAATTGCAGCTATCATTCACTTTCTTCCTTCCTCATCTCCAGCATCTCATCAATTCTTCATATCTCTTACCACCTTTTCTTCATCTCTCTCTCTCTCTCTCCTATACCTGCCTCTCTCCCTCACTCCTCCTCCAGTTCTCCTTCTCCCTTTCCCTCTCTGACAACTCTCTCTCATTATCTGTGGTTTACCGTCGCCTTCCTTCCTCCCTTGCCTCATTGTCACGTCGGTCGTAGGTGTGTGTGTGTGTGTGTGTGTGTGAGAGAGAGAGAGAGAGAGAGAGAGAGAGAGGGAGAGATCCTTTATTGTTGTCTATTGTTAGCTTTCCTTGTTTGTTATCCCTTCTTTCATTAATTCTTGTCGTTCTTGATTTTTTTCTAAGTAAGTGGCTTCTCGTAGGGGTGAGGAGGGGGGGTTGATGGCAGTGATGTGGGTGCCAGTACTTTAAGGATTTGGGCACTTCTTCAGACCCCAGCCACTCGTGTTTTTATTTTCACAGTGCCTAAAAATAGACTGTCATTCATTGAACCCTTCTTTAGTCTTCCTGAGAACTTTGTCTTTTCTCCCACCTAAATGACCGTCAACACCTTCCTCTCCTCATCATCACAACCATTACTATCACCACCTGAACCACTACTATCACCACCACCCACCCACCTGAACCAACACCACCACCACCACTACCAACACCATCACCACCAACACCATCACCACCACCACCACTATCATCACTTTCACCACCACCACCCTCCCCATCATTATCATGGGTGAGGGTCCGCCATATATTTTCTGATATTGCTGAACGTGCTCGATAGCCACATTAGCGCCTTGTTAACGAGTGGCGTAATGACAAGGACAGTCGGAGGGTCAAAAGAGGCCTTGTGTAGAGGGGTCAGAAGGGCGTGTGGATGAGGTCAGAGGAGGAGGAGGAGGAGGAGAGAAGGGAGTGTGGATGGGGTCAGATGATGATGATGAGGAAGAGTAGGAGGAGGAGGAGGAGGAGAGAAGGGAGTGTGGATGGGGTCAGATGATGATGATGAGGAGGAGGAAGAGTAGGAGGAGGAGGAGGAGGAGAGAAGGGTTTGTGGAAGGAAGGAAGGGAGATTGGAGAGGAGAGAGTATGGAGGAATGATATGGAAAGGAAGGTTGTGGAGGGAGGATGTGCAGATACGGATGGTTAGTGTGGAGAGGAAGGTACTGTATGTGGAAGAGTCGGTGGCAACGGAGTGTGGAGTGGTCGGAGGGAGTGGAGGTGGTGGAGGGACCTTGTGGAGGCGTCATTGGGGTGTGGAGGCATTAGAGAAAGGGTCTAAGTGGTTATTCTCTCAACCTAAGAAAGCAAGTTGTAAAAGTTAGAAACCCTAGATTGACCAGAGAAAATAGAATGAATGATTACTAACTCCAATCTATGTCACTAAACAGACTATAATACCTGTATAGTCATGGAACGTAGTCCTTGACCATGTAGGCTTCATCTTACCCTCTGCATCTTCAAGGACTATGTGCCGCGACTGTACGTACTAATGGCCGCAAAAATTCATACACATTTTTTTTTTTTTTTTTTTTTTGCAAGCACCTAATCACTTGGTAGACCATTCATTACAGTATTTCTTTCTTTCCATAATAATAATAATCCTGTATAAGAATTCATGTGGCCAACCGTACCTCAATAATAGTCCGCTTGGAGACTTGTTTTGTAGCATTACTTGAAGAAATTACTAATCATCCTTCATATCGCCGACAAGAGATTGCCTTCCTTCTTTCACCTTCCTGGGTTCCTCTGTTCCCTTTCTACATTGTTTCGTCTCTTTATTTGCCCTTTCTTCCACTATCTGTCTTCCATACTTTTCCATTTTTTCTAACTCTCACTCACTCTCAGTCTCTCACTCTCTCACTCTCTCACTCTCTCACTCTCTCACTCTCTCTTTCTCTCTTTTTTTCTCTCTCTCTCACACACACACACACACACACACACACACACACACACACACACACACACACACACACACACAAAGTCCATCAGTGGGAAAGATCTTAAGGGGATGTGCTAATTCCCCTCTGACAGGAACTGACTCAGGCAATAGTGTCGGTAAGGGGTGTGTGTGGGGGGGGGGGGCGAGGATCCCTATGGGGGGGTTTTGTGGGTAGGAACACACTGGAGGGGATTCGGATGGATAAGGGAAAGGAGATGAAGGAGAATGGATAGGGATGGAAAGGAATGGTGGATGGACCGATGGATAGTAGAGAGAAAAGGTTGTTTGTGTTGAGTATTACTGGGAGGATTAAGAATATATAACAACAACAACAATAGGCAAACATTCTTTTTGTTAATCTAGTCCTGTTTCCTCTCATAGGCTGCTTGGGAGGAATCAAGGAACTCCAATGTACCAAAACTATACTATCCTCTTAATTAATTCATGCTACTGAGAAGATTATTGTAAAGTCCTCCCTTCCTAGAAAATGATACAAAATTCTAATATCTCTCTAAAACCGGTATTCTATATATATTTTTTTCGGAGTGTTAAAAAGGTTTCATTAAAGACCATTTTCCCACAGGCTTCGAATTCACGTTGGGAGAATGGGTTATGCATTTTCCCATTTTTTTTTTTTTTTTTTTTTTTTTCATTATCCGATCCACAGTTATCTTTTCTCCCTTCCCCTTTTTCTCTCTTTCCTCCTCTTTCTCGGGTTTTCTCTTTTTTCCCTCGTCCCGATAGTCTGAAGTGGAGGCGAACAGTGTGGCGTGAAAAATAGATGAATAGATAGAGGTAATTGGGTGGTTAAGTTATGAGCCAGACAGAGAAAGAAATAAATGGCAACGAGAAGAGAAGAAAAGAAATGTAAGTAGATGAAAAGATTGTTATAAGAGAGAGAGTGAGAGAGACAGAGAGAGAGAGAGAAGGGGGAGAGGAAGAGAGAGAGAGAGAGATAGGGGAGAAAAGAGAGGGGGAAAAGGAGAAACTCAGCAAGACAGAGATAAAAACGCCATACGGTCGATTGCACATGGAGTCCTCATTAACGCCACCAACCTTATGCCCGCTACATTAATCCTCTCAGCCCACCCCTTATTGCCTGGACAGTGGGGAATGTGGGCGTGAGTTGTGGGTGGGAAGGTGGGCGTGAGTTGGGGGGGGGGGCAGGGTAGATGGGCGTGAGTTGGGGGGAGGGTAGGGGCGAGGATAGGTGGGCGTGTGTATAGGGGAGGTGTGGGTTAGAAAGGGATGTAAATATGTAACTGAAGGGGTGTAGACAGGAGGAGGTTGTGACAGAGGATGAGGGGGATGAAGGGTGTGGCTGTATGGGTTGGGATTATACTGTAGTTGGGATGAGGGCAGGTGAGGAAGGGTGAGGGTCAATGAGTTTATTTGTGTTGTTGTGAGTGACGGGTGAGGGAAGGATTAAATAGAAATGAAGGTGAGGGACGAGAAGAGAAGGGAAGGGAAGGGAAGGGGAGTTGAAGGCTTTTAAGGGTCTTATATTTTTGCCATTGATTCCTACAAAATAAGCCACGAAATAGTGTCCTTATAGGTAGAGGTACGGTTTTTTCTCTTTCTCTCTCTCTCTCTCTCTCTCTCTCTCTTTCAATTCTATAACTCAAGACCTCCACCTAATATTTTCGTCAGCACATTACACACGCTAGTCATCACATGCACAAAATGCTGCCATGTAAACTCTCTCTTTTTCAAACCCAAAATGTTTTCCTTCAAGAGCTGCTTCAGGGGCCGTTAAATTCAACTTTTCAATTTACACGCATAATTTGGCACGGAGAAGGTGTAACTAAAAAAAAAACTGTTAGCTTGGCAGGTAGAATATTAGTTGGTCGTAAGAACGCGATCTGTCACATGTTTATGACTTGGCCAGGGAAGGGGGCCTGGGAAACACACAACTCGATGTGAAGATGCTTTGGAATTGAAGAGGGAGGCGGATGTAGGTGGAATGGAGGCTCCTGTTTCCTTCAGTCTCTGTCAGGACACGTGTTGTCTATATACTTATTGTGTTGGTTGTGGTGCAGGTTGGAGGAATCAGAAGCCTATCAGGTTGTCGAAACATTTGATTCTCTTTAGGCTGAATGTACTTAGATCCTTCTTGCCAACCCCTCATCCCTCTCCCTTCTATCCCTCCCCTCCTAGATCCCACCTAACTAGAACCCCTCCTTCCCAGTTACCCCTTCCTCCGAGCCCCTCCTGCCTCCCAGTCACTCCTCCTCCATCCCAGCCACTCACTCTGTCCCCCCTTCCCAGCCACCCCCCACTCTTCCCCCCTCCCAGCCACCCCCACTCTACCTCCCACCCTTCCTTCCTTCCCAGCCACACACTATCCCCTCACCCCACGCCACCCATTTGCTTGCATGAATCCAGCTGGTGAATGCTGGATATATCATCGGTTTAGCCTCGGTCACACGCCTGTACCACCTACCCCCTCTACCCACACCACCTACCCCCTCTACCTCCCCCTACTCCCTCCCACCACCACAACCACTACTACCACAACCACTACTACCACAACCACTACCACCTTTATATCACTCACCACACCACAATACTATCATCATATCACCCCCCCCCCCTCCAACACCCTCCACGCCCCCTTCCCACCACCACCACGCCCCGTCATCGACACGCCAGCACGCGCCCTATCGTCCCTCGTGACTGGCCTGTGCTCGCTGTGCCCATCACGACTAGCGATTTAAGACGGGTGCGTGTGGTACCGTGCAGGCCGAGGACGTGTTTAATACCTGGACAAAGGACCGGCAACTTAATGGAAACGAGGAGAGTTGAGGAGAGCTGGAAGTGGAGGAGGAGAGTTGAGGAGAGCTGGAAGTGGAGGAGGAGAGTTGAGGAGAGCTGGGAGTGGAGGAGAGAGGGAATGGAAGTGGGTGAGTGGAGGAGGAGAGAGGGAATGGGAGAAGGAAGTTGGAAGGGGAAGTGACCTGGCCGGAAAAAGGGGATTGTGGAGTGACAGGAAGTTAGAAGAGGAAGGAAGATGGAAAAGGAAGAGCAACAGGAATAGCAGCAGGAATAACAGCCTTTACATCCCTCCTTTCCTTTCTACATTATCTAATTCACTTATCTGTCTTTTGTTCTCTCACTTCCTTCCATCAATATCTCCGTCTTCCTTCTTCCATCCAACTTCCTTCCCTATGTCCTCCTTCCCTTCATCATGGGTTGTGTGTGTGTGTGTGTGTGTCCATTCGCTATAGTGTGTCTTTCCACTAGCTTGCATGATCCCGTGTATTTCTCATCGACTTGAATCATCCATTACTAAAATACAAATACTGGGACCAGATCTTATATCATCCAGATTATTTTTCCTCTTCGACTCCTTTCATTCTTTTTCCTGACTTTCTTGGGTTTCACGTGCACGACCGAAGCTAATGAAAGACGTACAGTTCCGAGCACAGTTTCTTGGTACAGCTGGAGACGAAGGCAGGAGGTTTTAATGGGCCTTTGTGGTTGTCGGTGAGTTGGAGGCCAGTGACCGGAACTGTATTTTCAGGTCGCCAAGTGGTTCACACATTAGGGTACGGAATATAAATGTCCAACCATTTGTGTAAACCCACTCATACTCGCGAATATATTTTAAAAACATTCATGCTAGTTTTTCCAAGTTGTTAACAAAGCTTAATTAAACATAATTAAAAGGATCAATAGATTTGTTATGTCACCATACGATAGCTCCTTGACATACGTGAAAGAGGGTATGTTGGTATGATGGCTGCATGACCTGAAAGAAGAGATGAAGTTTGTTCAGTGACTGTACAGTGTCGCTTCATTCTCTGCCTTCACCTGCAGGGCTTAATGTCCCACATCAGGTTTAGCAAACACTTGCCTGGCTTCTTCGGTCGATGGGGGGAAGGTGACTGAGGTGAGTGAGTGACTGAGGTGAGTGAGTGACTGAGGTGAGTGAGTGAGTGAGTGAGTGAGGGACTGAGGTGAGTGAGGGAGGGACTGAGGTGAGTGAGGGAGGGACTGAGGTGAGTGAGGGAGGGACTGAGGTGAGTGAGTGAGTGAGTGACTGAGGTGAGTGAGGGAGGAACTGAGGTGAGTGAGTAATGCCAGTGGACGCCTTATCTTTTTCCCTCTTTTTCATATTCTTTTCCCTCTTCTTAATCTTTTTCCTCTTCTTCATATCCTTCTTCCTCTTCATATCCTATTCCCTCTTCATTGTATCCCTATCCTTCTCATTCAAATCTTTATCTCTCTTCATATCCTTTTCCCTTATTTTTATATCCTTTTCCCTCTCATTCATATTTTCCCTCTCATTCATTTCCTTATCTCTCTCATTCATATCCTTCTTTCTCTCCTTCATATCCTATTCTTCTTCCATCACAACATTCTTTTCTCCATCCTTCCCTTTCCTGTCCCTCTTTCTTCTCTCATTTCATTCTTTCCTCACCCTCTCATTATTACCGTCCTCTCTTCCCCTCCTTCATCCCTTTCATCTATCCTCCACTCATCTACCCTCATCCCTCCCCACTCTCCCTCACTCCCTCATTCTCCCTCACTCCCTCATTCTCTCCTCCCCTCTTCCACACTCCCCCTCACTCTCCCCGCTCTCTCCCAGCTCTCTCCCTCTTCATCCCCTTGAGTTCGTCCACCCTCGCGTGATCACATGTAAAAATGCAATAAGGCCTCGTACTTTTTTCGTAATGAGTGTGAGCGAGTGACACTAATACCAGTGCTGATTATTTGGAGTGGCCAGGAGAGAGAGAGAGAGAGAGAGAGAGAGAGAGAGAGAGAGAGAGAGAGTTGGTACATGGTGTTATGAGAGTAGAGGAGGGTTAGTTTACCTCGGGAGATTGGTACAGGCTAGTAGAGGGATTACAGAGAGTGGATGCGTGGGGAACAGAGTTAAAAGTGGACACAGAGACAGACACACAGACATACATAGACAGACAGACAGACAGACAGACAGAAACACACACAAGGCCATGGACACAGAAAGAGACACAGACAAAGAGACAGGGACAGAAACACAGACAGAGACAGAAAGAGACAGATAAAGAGAGAGACTGAGAACTGGGAAGGGGGTCTAGAATGATTAGAGTTGATGGTTAGGAAGATCTATCTCATTCCTAATTCATCTTTCTCATTCCCCAATCTATTTTTTTCATTCCCCAATCCGTCTTCCTCCTAGTTCGTTCCATCTAACTCATTCCCCAATCCATCCTCCTCATATCCCACCCCATCTTTCTCCTTATATCCAACCCCATCTTCCTTCTCATATCCCACCCCATCTTCCTTCTCATATCCCACCCCATCTTTCTCTCATATCCCACCCCATCTTCCTTCTCATATCCCACCCCATCTTCCTTCTCATATCCCACCCTATCTTTCTCTCATATCCCACCCCATCTTCCTTCTCATATCCCACCCCATCTTCTTTCTCATTCTCCACCCCATCTTCCTTCTCATATCCCACCCCAACTTCTTTCTCATTCTCCACCCCATCATTCCTATCCTTCAATCCTTGCCCCCATCCTTGCACCCATTGCTATATTTTTCATCATTACAGTACAACTCCCTCCGTTGGACTCGTGGCAGTGGGTTTTGTCGGTAAATTTTAGACTACTGATTCCTCCACACTGTGCCACAAAACAGCACGTGTAATAAGGGAGTCCTGTTTCGTGACTTGGTTTGGATGAATGGATTGCCTTCAGGTGGGTGTCGCGTGTGGTGTCGAGCTGAGGGCGTGGGATATTTCACAGATAATGGCACAAGTTTTCAGAGCATCCTTCGTAAAACTCTTGCTGGATTAACGATCAGATGATTGGTTTAATGAGCGATGGTGTGGGTGAGGCAGCAGGTGTCTGTGTGTGTATTTGTCTGTGTGTGTGTGTGTGTGTTTGTAGAAATATGTAGGAAAATAGAGGAGAAAAACTGAGAATAGGAGGAGTTGCAAAGACGAAGAATAAATGTATGTGGGAAAACACGGTAAACTAAAGGAGGAGGAGATAGAAGAGGAGGAGGAGGAAAAGCCTAGACTCCATAATAAGGGAAGTATATGGTCGATACTGCCTGGTTACCGGGTGCATATATAATACAGTAATGGGATTCGTTAGTGGTTGGGTCGGGTGCTGCCGCTGTAATCCTTTATTAATGTAGTACGCGCCACTGACCATCACTCAGTCACCCTCAAAACACACGATGACCAACGAACAAATATAGAAATAAAGTTCTCATCTCTGCACATCACTCATCCAATCTCAGAATACACGCTGACGGACGAACTAATATAAAAAAATAATCGTATATCTCTGCCCATCATTCAGGCAGACCCCAAAACAGAAGCTGCCGGACGATGGAATAAAAAAAAATAAGTATACACCTCTGCACATCACTCAGTCAGCCTCAAAATACGTGCTGCTGAATGACTTAATATAGAAAAATACTGTAAATAAACACCCCTGTACATTACTCACCTGTCCTTCATAACACACGCTGTCTAATAAAGTTATATGGAAGTATACAAGTGCACCTATGAACAGCACATTTTTTTTGTAGTTTGATATCACTGAAGTCTGTGTAATCTATTTGATGTGTATGTAACCGAGTCTGTACATAATTTACTGCAACAGAGTTAAAACTATTTAGGCCTAGTGCATGTAAAATTATATTTACGAGGAAACCAGTACTCATTGAAGTCTTACTAAGCATTTCAATGGAATATTTGTAATGAAGTATCAATATAAGGATGATTATAATTATTGTTTACCAAGCAGAATTTGTATATAGACATTTCTATATAACATATCCCTCCTTATAACGAACCGCTGCGTAACGAAGCGTCTGTATAACGAGGGTTAATAACGAGGCAGGGATTTATGGAAAGGGGGGATTTCTTCAGTATTTGGGATTATAGTGTCAGTGGAGGATGGGTTAGGGAGACAGGGTGGATTAGGGAGGGAGTTGGGGGAGTTTGTAGTGGGAGTGAAGATGAGGCTGGTGGAGGCAGGAGTGTGGGAGTAGTGAAAATGAAGTTGGTAGAGATGATGGTGATGGTGGTGATGGTGATGGGGGTGTTGGTGTTGGTGATGGGGATGGGGGTGATGGGGATGGGGTTGTTGGTGATGGGGTTGCAGTGTTTTATATATTTCTTTCACACCCATCACCTCCACACCTGCTATACCCTCCTCTCCTTCCACAAGTGTCATGCCCTTCACCTTTGCTGTTCACATACATACCTTCCATCCATACCTCCACCTGCTATTCCACATCTCCTATACCTTCCAATCTTTCGGACCTCCCACATTCTTTCTCCACCTCATTTTTTGTCTCCACCCCATCCATCCCAAACTTCACACACCCCATTCCAATCCTCCCCCATGTAAACCCTAGCTCCCTCCTCACTTTTTCTCCAGTTCTCCCTCATAATTTTCTCTCCACCTCTTTCATCCCCATCTTCTCCCATCCTCTCCTACGTAACCCCTTCCTTCCTCACCTTTCCTCCAGGCCTCCCACCCTCCCTCTCACCTTTCCTCCCTCCCTCCCTCCTTCTCACCTTTCCTCCTTCCCTCCCTCCCTCCCTCCCAACATACACATTAGTACCTCCCTCTCGTTCCTGCTCGACCACCGATCATGTAGCTTAATGAGACTGAGTGTGCACCAGGTGAGACCAGAAACGGGGGGCGCAGGGGGAGGGGGGGAATGGGTGAGGTTAGGCGGGTTGGTAGGGAGTGAGGGATGAGGAGAGGGAGGAAGGGGAAGGGTGGGCAGGAAATGTTAAACCCTCGTATTTTGACCAACCTTATGTACTTTTAACTGCGCGAAATTATATACGGTGCTTGCATATAATTTCGGTGTATAAATATAACACTGCACTGGAGTGAAGTACGATCGAATTAACATATGTTGGTGTGAGCTGGTCGTTCAGGAACATCGCGAATATCTAATTGTTGACCACATATTATCCCTACATATATATAAACATCGTATGGTCTAGTCATGCACATCTCACTCGACGTTATCACAACACATAATGATAAATTTACTCGTATACAGTACACAGAGTAAGTGTTGTTTTTAATGTTGCTGTTGCTGTTTTTAATGCTGTTTTTAATGCTGTTTTTAATTATGTTCGTTTGGAAGGTAACGTCAAAATCGAACCTACTGACACTTACTAACCTATTAAGACTTAAAGTATGTAACAACATTGGTAATATACGGTATCTTAATTAAACTAGAATATGTATGAGTTGCAAGTGAGAGCAATTTACATACCAATGCTATATTTTTCTTGTTCATTCGGCATTAAAATAATAAGAACCCAGTGAATCGTGTATTGGAATTGGAGGCTTCTGATTCCTCCTGACTATGCCATGAAACGAGCTCCTTCCCTATAGAGGTGATGTTTCGTGGCAATATTTGAGGGATTCGATTACCTCCCATTTTCTGACTACATCACAGGGTCCCCTAATAATAACAACAACAAGACGAGTCATCCCGATCTTGTGGTTCCTTTGGTTTGGGCCTAATGCTACTGGTTACAGATACCCCATTAGAGAGAGAGAGTGAGAGAGAGATAGAGAGAGTGAGGCTGTAAGAGATTCGGTAATTAATTGATATGATGAGCGTCAGTGGTAATGGAGTTAGGGGATGTGAGGGGTAGTAGGGAGAGGGAAGGAAGAGGGAAAAGTGATAGTGGAAGGGAGAGGGGAGAGAGAGAGAGAGTGGGAGAGTGAGAGAGTGAGAGAGCTAGGAGAGTCATAGAAACTGACAACAGCTCAAACTAACACCCATAACGCCGGAATTATGGTTTTGGAAATTCATCTACACACACATATATATATACTGTATAGCTATCTTACTGTTCATTCACTCTATTTAACCTATTGTAATTCTCATAGATAGATAGATACATACATAGAAAGAGATAGAAAGAGATATAGATAGATAGATAGATAGATGGAGAGAGAGAGATAGAAAGATATATTTGCACAAATCAGGAAAATGCCTAATAGACGGAAGAGGTGGGTGGGTAATGGGAAGAATAACAAACAACAAAACAAAACTTAACAGAGAAATAACATTAAGATAAAATATATATGCGACTCAGTAGTGACAAAAACACATCGGAGGAGGAGATGCTCAGACGGAATCAAAGTCGAGAGAAAAGTTGGACAAAAGAGAATATCGAAAGAGTATCGTAGGGAAGGGAATTAAATATAGATTGAACACACACACTTGAAACTGGACACACACACACACACAGACACACACACACACACACAGACACACACACACACACACACACACAGACATACACACACACACACACACACACACACACATACACACACACACACACACACACACACACACACACACACACACACACACACACACACACACATGGAGACTAAAGCTGGCAACTCTCTCATTTCTTCAGAGAGAGAAAAGATAAAAAAAAATGCGATACCTTTACAATACACTGGGATATAGAAGCAGAAAAACAATCGATGAGACTTTCAGACTATCAATAGCAAGTAACACCACCGCTACTATCAACATCACTACCATCACCACCACCACTGACATTACTACCACTTCCAACACCACTACCACTTCCAACACCACTACCACTTCCAACACCACTACCAATAACACCAACACCACTACCATCACCACCAACACCAACACCACTACCACTACTACCAAAACCACCACCACTACCACTACTACCAACACCACTACCACTACTACCGACACCACTACCACCACCACCACCACCCAGTGACAAGAGAAGCTCACAGGAGGATAATTAATGAGGAGAAGGGTCCGAGGAAGAAGGAGGAGGAGGAGGAGGAGGAGGAGGAGGTGGAAGAGGAGGAGGAGGAGTGGTTGTTGGGAGGTGCTGGGAGGACCTAATGAGAAGCCGGCGATGCGTGATTGTTTCTGTAGGACACACAGGATTAATAGGTGGCAGGATGTGAGTGAGATTAAAGGATCGGCAATAGAGGAGCAAAATAAATATATGTGTATGTGTTTATGAATGGATGAGTGAATAGTGAATAGACTGTGTGTGTCTATCTATGGATGAATGAATAGTAAGTTGACTGTTTGTGTGTGTGAATGGATGAATGAATTGTAAGTAGATGGTATAGGGATTGATTGGTAGGTGCAAAGTAATGACCCTTGCTTCACAGGTTAGGTAAGGAGGGGGATTGTGATGATGAATTGGAGGGAGAACTATATTTCCTTACTAGGACACCAAAACAACAGCAGCACATACACTGAAGGCGGCTGTTTCTTTAAATTATATAGAAGAGCCAGTTCGTAAACAGTCTGCCACCCACAACACAGGCAATTTATCTATCTATCTATCTATCTATCTATTTATCTATTCCTTTAACACAGACTGAAAGATTTTAATGGTTATCTCTGGCTAACACCGAACAATATTAGTATTGGAAGTAAAAAACCCCATCTAGGTCCACAGAATAATCGACATCAGGAATCCACAATCAACATATGTCTACTTATCCTTGGACTAACAACAGACGATTAGCGCCATCATAGGAGACCCCGTTCGTCAACACTAAGGTGGCAAAGGGTAGTTAGTGACGAAGGGTGGTTAGTGGTAAAGGGTAGTTAGTGGCAAAGGGTAGTTAGTGGCAAAGGGTAGTTAGTTAGTGACGAAGGGTAGTTAATGGCAAGGTAGTTAGTGGCAAGGGTAGTTAGTTAGTGGCAAGGGTAGTTAGTTAGTGGCAAGGGTAGTTAGTGAGTGACGAAGGGTAGTTAGTGAGTGGCAAGGGTAGTTAGTGAGTGACGAAGGGTAGTTAGTGAGTGACGAAGGGTAGTTAGTGAGTGACAAAGGGTAGTTAGTTAGTGACGAAGGGTAGTTAGTGAGTGACGAAGGGGTTTTTAGTCTTATTTTCGGCTTCCAAACACTAATCTTATTTTCTGCCAGGTGATGCTGAGCTTGACGTTTCCATGACGACAGTGTTTACGCGTCACCCCCTCACCCCATACTCCCTCTCCCTTCCCCTCACCCCATACTCCCTCACCCTTCCCCTCACCCCATACTCCCTCACCCTCCCCCTCCCCTCGGTCACTCCCCTCCCCTCCCTCCCTCCCTTCGGTCACTCTTCTCCCTTTGGTCACTCTCCCCTTTCCCGTCTTTCTCCCACCCTTTTCCTCCCCTCGGAGACCCTCTCCATACTTATTCCATCCTCTCCCTCGTCTACCCTTATTCTCCTTCCGCTCCCATGCACTCTCCCATTTTTTCTCCCCATTTCTATCTCTAACATTTCCCTTCTCTCCTATACTTATTTTTCTATTCCCCTATTCTCCATTTCCCTATTCTCAATTTCCCTATTCTCAATTTCCCTATTCTCAATATCCCTATTCTCAATTTCCCTATTCTCAATTTCCCTATTCTCAATTTCCCATCGTCTTTTCTCTCTTTTACCTCTTTTTCTCATCCATCCCCTGTGGGTGTGTATGTGGGTGTGCGCGCGCGCGCGCCAGTAGTCAATACAGTATTTACATGTAAAACTTGTCAATCTTCGTCTCTTCAGCTCTATACATAACCTAACGATAAATACAGTACACAAACATAATTATCACGCATCTCACAACCACATTTACCTCGGCACAAGCAAATACACAGACATATTAGCGCTTACAACACACACACACACACACACCATAACAACCAAACCAAGCCACACCAAGAACCACACTACCCCAGACAAGTGGCAACAAAGCCTTATCTGCCCAGCACCCGTATGTTTTATTTGGCACCCGTCGGCAAGAAAACACGGCACTAGTAAAGACAATTACTGAGGGTAGTGCCAGCTGGACCCCACAGCCTCGGTACTAAGGCTTCCCGCTATATACCCGAGTCGTCTTACCGGGGGCGGACGACAACATTAGCGACTGCAAATGTTGTTACGGGTCGTCTGGAGGAGTCGTTCTCTGTTTCCTGCATGTCTGTATGTCTGTATCTGTATATTTGTATACTGTATGTGTGTATGGATGTATGTTTGCGTATATACATTTTTGTCGTCTTCTTACCTTACTCTTTCCTTATTACTTAACTCTTACCCTACTTACCCAACTCTTACCCTACTTACCCAACTCTTACCCTGCTTACCCAACTCTTACCCTGCTTACCCAACTCTTACCCTGCTTACCCATACCTTGCTTACTCTTACCCTGCATTTACCCTACTCTAATCCTACTCTCACTTAGCTCTTACCCAACTCTTACCTCTTACCCTGCCCTCACTCACTCTGCCCTTACGACTCTGGCCAATCGAATTATTTTTTAATCTGCAAGCTTCCCAGAGGTACCAGGTGACCTCAGTGTTGGATGTGGATGTAGTAGTGGTGGTGGTGGTGGGGGTGGAGAGAATTTTGATGTTGATGGTGTTGTTGGATGTGGGTATACCTGTGGTGGTGGTGGTGGTGGTGGTGGTGTTTCTCGTGGTGGTGGAGGTGGAGATGGTAGGGGTGGAGGGAGATTTTGATGGTGGAGGGGGATTTTGATAGTGGTTTTGGTGGTGGTTGTGGTGATACAAATCGATGTAGAAGAAGATATGGAAAAAAATAGATATGTGAATGAGGTAGAGGTGGAAAGAGATGTAATGATAATGGGAATGTGAAAGAAAGGAAGTAGAAATGTGGAATGTTGAGAAGGGAATGAAAAGAGAGAACCCAGTAAATAGATAGAAATGCTAAAGAAGTAGAGGTGGGAAGAGATGGGATTGAAAAACACATAATTTCGCTTGCACATAGCTGCTTTGAGATCCTAATGTATTTATAGAACAATATTATAACTCATTTTCCATACAAATATCCCATGAAATAAACACTAATTAAAATTGAATAACTACTTGACTACTGATCACGAAAACTGTATGTAAATCTCAATATTTAATTTTAGTATATGAGGAATGTGATAAAATAATTAAGAAAATCATTAATGAACAGCAATAAAAAAAACTTTAATTCATCTGCACGTCGAGTCGATTGAATTCCAAGGATTCTTCTGTGAGTGAGAGTGTGGATTCATTTTTGTGAATGTGTTGCTACTTAAAACTTGTAATCAGAAATAATTTGGCCAGCATTTCCACGACCACCTTTACAGTTTATCAATACAAAACTTTGAGTACGGGGGGCACAAAAAAAAAAATATATGACTGAATTCTAAGTACACGTTAAGGCAGTAGTAATGAATCTTACCATGAACAAACGGATGGATTTTTTTTTTTCCCCGTCCCCAAATTAATGACTTATCAATTATTATCCGCTTCTCTCTCTATGCCCGGTTCATCACTCACTAATTCTTTTTTTTTTTTTTTTCTTCCTTCTTCAGTTCTTACTTTTTCTTCAGCCCTTTCTTACTTTTTTTCCTTCAGCCCATTCTTACTTTTTTTCCTTCAGCCCATTCTCACTTTTTTCCTTCAGCCCATTCTTACTTTCTTTTCCTTCAGCCCTTTCTTACTTTTTTCCTTCAGCCCATTCTTACTTTCTTTTCCTTCAGCCCTTTCTTACTTTTTTCCTTCAGCCCATTCTTACTTTCTTTTCCTTCAGCCCTTTCTTACTTTTTTTCTACAGCCCTTTCTTTACTTTTTTTCTACAGCCCTTTTCTTACTTTTTTTTCCTTCAGCCCTTTCTTACTTTCATTTCTGTCAGCCCTTTCTTACTTTCATTTCTGTCAGCCCTTTCTTGCGATTTTCTTTTCAGCCCTTTCTTACTTTTTATTTTCTTCAGCCCTTTCTTACTTTTTTTCTTCAGCCCTTTCTTACGATTTTTTTTTCTTCAGCCATTTCTTACGATTTTTTCTTTCTACCTTTTCTTGTGGGATAATCGGAGGTGGTCTAATGGTGGTGAGACTGTGTTTGTTGGCTTCATTTGGCTTGATAATTGAGTTAGCAGGAGATATTACCTCCGATACCGAGGGGAGCCACCACCCTCTCTCATCAGGACCTCCAGACCTTACTTAAGTGTGTTAGTCTCTCTCTCTCTCTCTCTCTCTCTCTCTCTCTCTCTCTCTCTCTCTCTCTCTCTCTCTCTCTCTGTCTCTCTCTCTATCTATCTATCTATCTATCTGTGTGTGTGTCTTTCTCTCTTCCTATGTGTGTGTGTGTGTGTGTGTATCTCTCTCTCTCTCTCTCTCTCTCTCTCTCTCTCTCTCTCTCTCTCTCTCTCTCTCTCTCTCTCTCTCTCTCTCTCTCTCTCTCTCTCTCTCTCTCTCTCTCTCTCTCTCTCTCTCTCTCTCTCTCTCTCTCAATCTTTAACCTCTAGTATGCAAAAAAAACACGACGAAGCTTCTAAAGAATTCCCCAGAGAAAGTCCAAAAAAGTATTTCCGTGTCAGGGCGAAAACGGGAGAAGAGGAGAAGAAGAAAGGAGGGAAGAGGGAGAGAATGAAGAGAAACTGAATGGGTCGAAGGAGGAGGAGGAGGAGGAGGAGGAGGACAGGAGGACAGGAAGAGAGTGTGAAAGAGGAAGAGAGGAACTGAACTTGTAGGAGGAAGAGGATAGAGGAAGAGAAAATGAGGCGAGGACGAGTGGGGGGAGAGAGAGAGAGAGAGAGAGAGAGAGAGAGAGAGAGAGAGAGAGAGAGAGAGAGAGAGAGAGAGAGAGAAAGAAAGAAGAAAGAGAAAGAGAGGAAATGGCATGATAGAGAAGGAATGTGTGCATGAGGAAGAGAAACAGAGGAAGGAGAAGAAGCGAAAGATTTCTTTATTTATTTTCTTCCTTATCTTTCAATTCCTTCTTCGTCTTCCAATGTTCTTTCCCTTCCTCCCCCATCCCCCTTTTTTTTTTGCAGACAGAGGGGTACGTCTCGTAGGCCAGTAATTCCTTGGTGTCATGAACCCTTAAAGTCCTAATCCTGGGAATTAGTGAGGGCTTCCACCAAAAGAGGTCCTAATGCCGTGAAACAATGCCCCGTCGTTTTTTTCCCTCTCGTCTATGGGGATCAGGGAAGGAAGGAAGAAAGAAAGAAGTGGAGGAAATAGAGAAAGAAGGAATAAAAAAGGGGAGGAAATGGAGAGAAGGAATAAAGAAGGGGAGGAAATGGAGAGAGAAGGAATAAAGAAGGGGAGGAAATGGAGAGAGAAGGAATAAAAAAGGGGAGGAAATGGAGAGAGAAGGAATAAAGAAGGGGAGGAAATGGAGAGAGAAGGAATAAAGAAGGGGAGGAAATGGAGAGAGAAGGAATAAAAAAGGGGAGGAAATGGAGAGAGAAGGAATAAAGAAGGGGAGGAAATGGAGAGAGAAGGAAGAAAGAAGGGGAGGAAATGGAGAGAAAAAAAAATATATACTGAACAAGAAAAAGTGATTGAGAAATGTGAAAATAACTGGGAATTAAGTGAAGTAAAGTCTTGAGAGTGCCATGAATGTGTTGTAGACGAAGTGGGTGTTGTTGGTGATTTGTTTAACATGTGTCACTACATAGATTCTCTCTGTATAGGTGATGTTTCCTGACTTGTTTGTGTGGATGAATCTGTGAGCATTTTGTTCACCTATAATGAAAAGTAGTTATATATTTAGTATAATAATTGATATTCACAAGTGCATATTTTTGGTAGGTACTCCTTTAATCCTTGTGTTGTCTGAATTGCTCTATTTCATTTATAATTAAGATATGAACCGTTTACATAGATAAATAGAAAATATTATAGACAGCATACAGAGACGTAGAAAGAGCAATACATTACACACACACACACACACACACACACACACACACACACACACACTCAGACAGAGCAAGGGGGAGCGTGTGCAAATCTAATCATCAGGTCTTGCAAGTTCCGTGTAAGCCATTTGTCGACACACGGAGCGACTCATTCCGTGAACAACCCACCCTCCACACTAACATCGTACGTACGACCTTTCACTAATTTACTACCGCTCACGCTCGCTTTTATCCGTCCACACCATCAGCTTTCTCTTAAAATATTCCTGTGGGTAGGGCTTGTCTAGAATTAGGTAGTGGTGGTGTTATGATGAATCGTGTTAATTAAGGTAGTGGTGTTGGATGATGTTATTTTGAGTTATTGGTTTTTATTATAGTGTAATTTTTATTGTTATTTATCATATATATTTTTAGTTTTTTGTTCACAGGTTAGGTAAAGTTGTTTTGCTATGTGAGGGTTAGGATAGATTAGTATAGGTTGGTAAGTTGGGAAGGGCAAAGTGGGTGTTAGTGATGTGGTGTGTCAGGGAAGTGATGTCAAGTGTGGTGGTGTATGTAATGATGTTTTGTGACTGTTAGTTAACTCGTGAACGGTGAGGGTTATCATATCATTGAAAATTTGTCCAATGTCAGTCCATGAATATAATTATTTGAGAATTTGGCTGTTGTTTCAAGTGTAAATTTGATATGATAGTATTTAACCTAAGGAGGTGAGTTGTGTATATATGTTATAAGAAAATTTGTCTTGTCGTATTCAGTGAAAGAGAGTTGAAATAACAAGTGTCAGATGGTAATTGAGGTCTGGAAAAAAAGAAAAGAACAAAAAATGAATATGGGTGTTGAGGGGTTGTAAGTGTAAGGGGCGTAAAACTGAGTGGCTCCCATGATGAACCCGAATGAGAAAGTGTGGTCGGGTCGGTATATCGGATCACGACCAATGCAAACACGGAAATGGATGTCTTTGTGGCGTGAGGTGCCTCTGAGTTGATTAGTGAAGAAATAAAAAAAAAAAGAGAGAGAGAGAGAAAGAGAGAGACAGACAGAGAGTTTCAGTTTCACACACACGAAAGAGAGAGAGAGAGAGAGAGAGAGAGAGAGAGAGAGAGAGAGAGAGAGAGAGAGAGAGAGAGAAATGTGTGTGTGTGTGTGTGTGTGTGTGTGGGAGAGAGAGAGAAAGAGTTAGTTTCAGTTTCAGTTTCACACACTTTACCAATTCTTCTAATGCGAGCCCTCACTGCTACTTTTGGTGAATTAGGAGAGCCTGTTTGCACTTGGATGACAGATGAGGGTGGAGGAAAAAACGAGGCGACATGAGAGGTATCAATAATGGATTCGGTGCTGGGAATGAGTGCGAGTTGGAATTAAAGTGGGAATGGGAATAAAAGTTGAAGTTGGAATGGAAGTGGGAATTGGGAGTGCATGCGATATGAATAATAGAAACTTTGTGAACGTTGGAGTAGAGGACCTGGGTAAAGAATGAAGAGGGTATATGTAGAACTTAGACGACCCTGTGATGTAGCAAAAAAAAAATTGGGAGGTAAATGAGTCCTTGAAATATTGCCACGAAACACCACCCATATGGAAGGAGCTTGTCTCGTGGCATGGTCAGGAGGAATCAAAAGCCTCCAATTTTCAATCACGATCACAGGGTCCTTAACAAGGAAGAAGGGACATGATGTATAGAATTTGGGAAGTGGAGGAAAGGCGAGACGAGGGGAAGGCGAATGACTGGAGAAAGAAAAAGAGGATAAGAGGGAAAGATGGAAGAGGGAGGGGAAATAGAATACCGCAGATTGGTAGACAGACACAGAAGTAAATATTTAAAGAGGATCATGATACTATTTTCTGGTAAATCTTGGCGACCGTATATTGTTGAAATATGTGAAAATAATTAATAGAAAGACAATATATACATTCTTGACCATTAGAATTTTAATATGCTTTCTTAATTAATGAACAAAGCTGGATACGTTTAGTTTAGAAATATTTCCCAAATATTGTCATTGTCCTCTCTTAGATGTTTAGGGCAACATATCCTGAATGTTCTAAGGAAAGCTGACGAGACAACAGACAATTTTGTCTAATCATTGTTGTAAGAGAAATAGTTAACAAATTGCAGTTGGAAGGTTTCCTATATACCTTGAAGCTGAATGAATTGTTCTCCTTAAAGCCAATCACATTATGTGACCAAATCTCCAACTACAAAAAAGAAACGCTTTCTTGTCTTGCATAATGTAAAAAAAAAAAAAAAAAAAAAAAGACTGATCAAGTCAATTTGTCATGATGAAGAAATAAATATTGCCTCAGGTAAACCTCATTTAAATCACATTAATTCAAAGTAAAACTTCACCTACGTCTGAGGCAGAAATATATAAATTCCCATGTGAAGATTGTGATTTAGTGGACATAGGAGAAGCAGGTACGACGTAGTCTAAAATTAAGGATACAGTTAAACTGTAAAAATGTGTAATATTAACAATGTTCAACCATGTATTCAACCATGTATCCAAGGCAGCTTGAGGAACAACAACAACAACAACCATGTATCCAAGAGTTACCATAGGATCGATTGACAAGGTAGTCAACTTCAGTCAAGGCTTCAGAAAATGGAAAATCATGGAATAATTATGTATATCGTTGTTATAAGTTAGATCCGTGTATGAATTCCTTTGTGGACAAATCGCTCCCTCTTTGTCGGAGCTCATACTTGCTGTAACTTCAACCACACTGAATTCAACACTGTATCTACCTGTACTAACACACACACACACACACACTCACACTAAACGGATCTGTTTTTATACTAAGGCGGTAGGATTGTCTATCTCCTTGTTTTATCTCTCATATTTTACCACATACGCACACATTCTATATATATTGGTGTTTTTGTAACTTTCATTGTTATCTCATCATTTCGTCTTGACCCCTGAAACTGTTTGGAAATAAACTTCTTTCTGCTAGTGTGGGTTTTTCTTCTCGTCAGAAACCAGGGAACTAAATGAAAGAGAAGGAAGGCGATGGGATAAGAGGATAAGATGAAAGGGAAATCAGGCAATCAGGAGAAAACTCATGCATCAAGATTCCATTTTAAGCAGCATTAAGAACGTGTGGTCTGACAATTAGGAAACCATTCAGTCAGATGGAAAGGGAAAGTTTATCGTCACATTATAAAGATTAAGACATTAGATAATATTGATCCCGTTTAGAGTACCTTTAGTAGTAGTAGTGGTGGTAGTATTAGTGGTAATGGTAGTAGTTGTAGTAGTAGTTGTCGTAGTAGAAGTTGTAGTAGTAGTTGTACTTGTAGTAGTGGTATAGTAGTTGTACTTGTAGTAGTGGTAGTAGTAGTAGTAGTAGTTGTAATAGTTGTAGTAGAAGAAAAACACAGGGACAGAGACAGACACATGATATTATGGCAACAGAACTGAAAGAGAATGAATGGGAGTGAATGAGTTCTTGGGATTGAGAGAATGAAAGTGAGATTGCGAGTGAGTGAGTGAGTGAGTTTGAGTGAGAGGAAGAATGTGTGTTAGGAAAGCAAGGAAGGAAGGAAGGGACGAAGAAGGGGCTCGACGACGGAGGAGGAGGAGGAGGAGGAGGAGGAGGAGGATAAAAAGATAGTATAGTAAGCATCATCTCCAGGTCAATCAGTCATACAAGGCGTCCAGAGTTAACAATTAAAGCCACAGTGGACCCCTCATCAGCCCACTGTAATTAGGATCAAACCCAACCCTAATTTTGAACCTATTAAACCCGAACGTATAGGAGGAATGGATGCAGAATAACATATACTGTATATACACCTCCGCCTGCCTATGCATAAATATTATTATACACCCGTTACTTTTCAATTATACCAAAATATACATCCACTATTCATTTATCGTGCGTTAATAGAGAGGGAGATAGTATTATGTAAGACGAGTGTACATAATTTTGGGACTCCCATTCGAAAACTAATGAAGAGGCGATTCCCCTCCCCCCAAGGCCCAGGAGAATTTAAGGGATACTCAACCTTACTGGAGGGGGACAATAAGGGTCATTATACAGGCGCCCCGGACGAGATATATCCCCTCGGATCTTTTCATCAGACGAGAGATAATGAAGATTCTTATTTAACAGGATCCTTTAATGAGGGACCAAATCTCGGCCGGGATTGGAGCACAAATGATTTTCATTAATTCAATCTCTACCCGAGGTATTATTGCCTAATTAAAAGGGAGTCCTTGAGATTAGGCTGATAGAGGTCGTTTGGTGGAGGTGTTCGGGGCAGACATTGTTCTTTACGGCCTCTCGTGGCTTGGCACTATCTTACCAACCCTTGTGGAGTTTATGATTGGCCACGTTTTGATATGATTTCCTACTTTTTTTCTTTTTTTTTTATATATAAACTCTATTGACTGAGGTCCAGAGTAAAGTAATGGATGGTGTCTCCCTCTTGGTGGTACATAATATTTTAATAGCTATGGTGTGGCTTCAGTATATTGTAGCATGCATGCTATTTTATTTACTATGAAGCTGCTGCCGGTACTTGATGCTACAACAACTTGCTGATTGGTAATTCGTCTGCCTTTCTTTGTATCTTAGCAAAATTTTAAAACAATTCAGAAAAATGGTTTAATTAATTTACCAAATAAATGTACAGCTCATCTCTCTACAATTTCCCATATAAAACAAACCTTAAGTTGAACATCCATTTGAGAATATAGCATTAACTTTGCACGAAATATTTAATAGCCTACAATATAGACTTGAATAATTTCAGTCAGTATTTCTATTTCCTTTGCATTATATTTTAATTTTCTTTCGATTTCTTTTCTGTTTTATTTCCTTAACCCTAATGTGTTCCGAGGGGAGTTGCCTGTGCATATGGATTAATTTTACTGTCTGGTATATGAAGGGTTACTGAGTCCTCCAAACCACGCTACAAAACAGATGCCTTGGCTTGACTATGGAAGCAAGATCTGTTTCCTGGCATAGTCTGGATGAATCAGTATCTTTCCATTCACCAACAACACAGATGATGATGATGATGATGATCCTCTTAATCATTGGGCCTATGAGTTGAATATTATGGGTGCCACGAAATATTCTCTCAATATTTTTTTTTTTTTTTTTTTTTTTTTTTTTTTTTTTTTTTTTTGGTGGTGGGGGAGGGGAGTTTGGAGGAATATGTAAGTAGTCTTTATTAATTTATCTACCCACCGAGTAAGTATAGTTCACCCTACCCTTTAAAAATATAACATGGATTTGTTGGGAGTTGTTGTTTGTATAGTTCAAGCCACTCTTAAAAAATATAACATGAATTTGAGACTATTTTTTTTTTTTTTTTTTTTTACATTTTTATTACATTATATTGGATTAATTCTGGTGTGCGTTCGTTCATTGGTGTGGTGTGGGTGTTGTTCTCTTAGCGTCAGTCAGCGTGTTATCTCGTAAAACACCCAAGGTCAGCGTACTGTAAATGAGGTGGTGCTGTGGGAGGAAAAAAAAAAAAAAAAGAGCCCCACTAACTCTTATGCATTTGTGTGTGTGATGTGAAATATTACCTGTGTTTTTCTCGCCTTTACTATTTTTGATGTTTCGAGGTTTTTGTTCTGGCTTTCCTGCTCTGGTATTTCCCCTTCTTTTGTCTCGCACCATTCGTATTTTTTTTTTTTTTTTTTTTTTTTATATTTGGTTCTTCCCTTGTTTATCATGTGTATATACGTGAGCATATTCTTTACCCTGTACACTCCCTTCCTCTCCCCATCATCACACCCCTCTTCCTTTTCTTCCTCTTCCTCTCCCATCCCCTTTCCACTTCCCCACCAGAGCCCACTCCCACCCCCTTCCCCTCCCACCCCCTTCCCCTCCCATCCCCTCCCCTCCCATCACCACTTCCTTCCCCTCCCATCCCCACCCCTCCCATCACCACTTCCTTCCCCTCCCATCACCACTTCCTTCCCCTCCCATCTCCACCCCCTCCCCATCTCCACTCCCTCCCCCCTTCATCATCACCACCACACCCCTTCCTCTCACCTCTCCACTCTTCCATTCACCCCCAAATCTTTCCCGGCACCAGAAATCAATCCGTCTGAATGTCAATGGGTGTAATAATTTCAGAAACTTATGATTTTGGAATTGAAGCGTTGTGTTTGTAAATGTCATGATGCTGGGGAAACTGGGATTAACAAATTTAATTAAGATCGGGTTGTTTTTCCACCAGAAGCGAATTAAGTAGGTAGGTAAGAGAGAGAGAGAAAAAGAGATTCAAATTAATATTTTTATTATTACACACGTGAAGCCTAACACAAGTCGCGTTAATAAAAAACACACACACAATGTGGAATATGTAAACAAGATACAAATAACTCAACTATATAGAATGAACCCATGACGTCCAATATTGCCAAACTAGACCAAGTGGACATGACCCTGTTAATCAAAGCACATGTACCCTAGATGGATACTCCCTTCACCCACCTGGTAATTAATATCTCACTGCCCATGAATATCTGAGCTGGCAATGAGTTGGAGGCGCGCGTTGTACGTGTGTGTGTGTGTGTGTGTATGCGCGCGCGCCCTGTCTGTCTGCTTGTCAATGTGTTTATGCCTGTCAGTGTTTATGCCTGTCAATGTGTGTGTGTGTCAGTGTGTCTCTGTCTGTCTGTATGTATGTCTGTCATTATGTGTGTGTGTGTGTGGTGGGAGTGGGGTTAATGAGGGCATTGATGACTGGAACTGGCAATGATTTGGGATGAATATTTTGGCCGCGTATCGACCACAGAATCAAGGAACAGGGAATTGGTGAACTGACGACGGATGAATGAGTCACAGGGAACACTTTCTAGGATTTTCTTTTACTACTTTTCTTAACTTATCTAATTCCTTTCACGTCATACGATCGTGGATATTATGCCTCGTGTGTATTCTAGTGTTTACAAGTTGCAGATTATTACGTAGTTTTGTCAATACACTTTTTGGGTATTTTGCCTTTGCTTGTATTGCTGTTTATGGAGAAAGCAAAGAGATTATTATAGAGTGTGATGGAGCCGGTGTATTCCAGTCAGATGGAAAATACAGTCATGTAATGTACTGTAGTGTCGTGATCACACTTAGTGGAGTGAGTGGAAGGGTGTCACTCTATCCAAGGTGAGAGGGGGTGAGGGGGTGTTAGGTTAGGTGGGGGAATGGAAGTTTGTTAGTCTATCCACGAAGAAGGGGATGGGGAGGGGAGGGGAGGGGAGGAGAGGGGATGGGTGGGGTGGTGAAGGGAGGGGAGGGGTGGTGAAGGGAGGGGTTGGGGAGGGGAGGGGTTCAGTCCATCCAGGGGGGTTGATACATGAGCGTCTGGAATACTTTATGAAGTCATCCATCAGTCATGAAAAAGTGGCCACTCCCTCCCCCTTCTCGGACCTCACCCCCCCCCCGCACCCCCTACTGTTCTCTACCTCCCCTCCTACCCCTTTTTCTATCCCTTCTCCTATCCATTCGTGTCTATTCAGTCTCTCTTGTACCTCCGTCTCCACCCTTCTTTCTCCATACCTCCCTCTCTACCCCCTCTCCCCCTCTCTCTACCCCCTCTCCCCCCTCTCTCTACCCCCTCTCCCCCTTCGCCATTCCTCCCTTGTCTCAGCCCCATCTTTTGTTAAATGAACATTGCTTGTCCTTCCAAACATCTTTCCTGTCATATCATATCCTTACCCTTGATTTTCTTTTCTTTTATTCCTTGACTCTCTTTCTCTCTTTTACGTCCCTCTCTTAACTTCCTTTCTCTTCCCTCCCTAGAATCCATCTCACCTGACCTGTCTGATGATTAATATTGGGAGTCTCCGGAGTTGATTAAAAACGCGACCACACACTCCACCAGTGAGGTGAGGGAAGGTGTTCTACCGTACAGTATACTCTCTCTGTCACTACCCAACGCACATCACACAACTCAGGACAAGTTGCACACTGCTTGGCACTCAACACGTGACTCGGCACAGCACAAGATTTGGCGTAGTTTAACACTGCACTGAGCACAGCAAATTAGTTGGCACTTTACACAGCACTAAACAAAAAATATATATAAAATGTGCACTACTGTATTCGTGTGAAGCATAATACCACAAAACCTTTAGAGGAAGTTTCACCTGGAATATTTACGATAAGCATTGCATCCTTATGTACCGATACCTTTTCTTAATCTTTTTGTACTTAGTGAACAAACACATTGAGTTCACGCACAAGTCCATACACATTGAGACTGAGAGAGAGATTTTCGCCCTTTCAAAAAAAAAAAATTCAGATATACACACAACCCCTTCACATCACAACAATTCCTCCTGCAACACTTTTATACCAAGAGTCAATGAGTGAAAGCTCTTGAGAACACCTAACGATTCTACCCTCATTACACAGGCAGCTGGGTGTTGTGTAATTAGTTGTCCACGCCCCTCCACCACGCCCAGATAACGACCTGTCCATTTGTTAACGCTCAGGGCTTTAGTTTTTGTTCTCTTGTATTAATCTCTGGAATATGTATGAAGTAGGTGATCTTTTTTATCAGCAAGAATTTTATGTTGACTGCTGAATGATGGACATTTATGAATCAGATGTACAATGGCAGGTAAAAAAGTAATTGGTTACTGATGCAGATAATGATTTGCAGATAATAATTGCACTTTCTTCACAGGTCCATCCTAGAAAAAAGTAAGCAATATGTAATGGATTAATTATCAATTTAACCTAACCTAATGTACAAAAGTAAACAACATTTAAAATAAGTAATGGACATTCACACAAACCTCACTCAACCTAACCCCCCCATAAAAAAAGAAGCATTTTTTCCCCAATTCATAACCAAATCTAAGCTACCCTAATATTAACCTAATTTTCTGTAATATTTTCACTCGACCCTAACCTAGAAGAAGTAGGGTAAGCTATTTGTAGGTAATGCCGTGTGAATTTTACGTTGGAACAAAGATTAATGGTCCTGAGAGTGACGCCAGAACCGCTGTAATGTGACCTGGGACGCCTCACTGAGAATTATATCAAGGGGGGGTGAGTCCTGGGAATGAATAATTAATTAGCTGAAAAAACGTGGGATGGGAGGAATGAATGTTAAATACCCTCTCTCCCCTTCCCTCTCTCTCCTTCCCTCCCTCCTTCTCTCCCTCCTTCTCTTCCCTCCCTCCTTCTCTCCTTCCCTTCCTCCTTCCTTTCCTCCTTCCTTTCTTCCTTCCTTTCTTTCCTCCCTTCCTCCCTTATCCACCCCTTGACCCCTATCCACCCCATGACCCCTATCCATCCTTTTAACCCCTATCTAACTCATCTCCCTTATCCTAGCACTTATCCTATCATCTCCCTTACCCTATCGTGTTCCTTATCCTATCATTTCCCTTATCACTTCACCCTTTCCATTTTTCCTTGATCTCCCTCATCACCCTTTTATTTTCATATCTTTCCCATCACACTATCCTCCCTTTCCATCCCCCTATCCTTTATCTCCATACCTCCCCTCCTTTATCTCCATATCTCCATCCCCCCTTTCTTTATCTCCCCATCCTCTATCTCCCCATCCACTCTTTATCTCTATCCCACTCCAACCCTAAGATCCCCTGAAGGATAGCGGTGCAGGAGTTGAGTTGGGTTGGGTCGGGTCCTGCCGATCATATCCATCCCGTCAGTCTGGAATAAATGGGCAGTTACTCAAGTCTGGGCTAATTACAGGATGAATGGGTGGATGCTGGGGCAAGATGGGAGGCGGAGAGAGAGATAGGTAGAGAGTTAGAGATAGAGAGAAGAGAGATAAAAAGAGAGATTGAGATGAATATAGATATAGATATATAGATAGATATAAATATAGATGGAGACATATATAGATAGATAGATATAGATGGATACAGATATAGATAGATAGATGGAGAGATGATATTAGAGAGATAGTTAGAAAGTATTAGAGATAGAAATAAAAATAGAATTAGAGAGAGAAAATTATATACAGCACAATACAAGAATAAAGTGGAAGACTGAGAGGAAGAAAAGAGAGATGAGGAAAGAGGAGTGAATATATACGACAGGAGGAGAAAGGAAGAAATGGATAAGTCTATCAGCTACAGTTTCGTGTTATTAATTGTATGGGTTAAAAAACTTCCTTGCAACGTGGTTTATATGGAAATAATTTGAGGATATAGAATAGTAAGTAAAGGAAAGGTTGTAAAGGTAAGGAGGGAAGGAGAAAGAGATGATAGAGAGTGATCTAAAGGGGAGAAGTAGGCACGAAAGAAGGGAAAGATAAACAGAGGAAGGAGCAAAAAGGTTACGTAGATGTGAAGGAGGAGGAGGATGTCTGTGTGTAGGAGTGGGTACAGCAGGGTAGAAAAGGAAAGGCAGAATAATGTGTAGTTAAATATACTGCCTCCATAAATGTATACCGCCTATGCATTTCTTGCCCACCAAAAAATTCATGGATTCTGCGTTTATGTATCTCATCTTATCAGTGGAGGGAAGGAGAGAGGGCCAACGTGAGCCTCCCCCGCCGCGCCTTCTCCCTTGTAATTAACCCTCCCATCACCCACCTACCTGGACTGCCCTCATTAATGGCTCCCTTCCAGGTGTGTTGTCGTCACTTTCACCTGGCCGAGCACAGATTACATGGAACCAGATGATAGAAAAACAACACACTGGAACTCGTACGAACACTTGAACTGGAAGAAAAATAACTAGGAAGACTTTGGATGGTATTAACTGGACCTCAAACCAAACACACATAGCAAATTTTACCATGAAGGGCGAGGCAAGGCGAGGCGAGGCTGGACGGAGCTTAGAAGGGGTGGGGAAGGGAAGGGCAGAGAGGTGCTAGAAGAGATTGAAACTCCCCTTGACAGCAGCAGTGGTGGTGGTAGTGAAGGAGGATGTGGTGTTAGAAGGTGGTGCAGGTGGGTGGTGTTGTTTGTCTGGGTTTCATAGGAATAGGTATGGTAAGTGGTGTTGAAGTAAGTGTGGTAAGAGGTGCAGGAAAATTGAAGGTGGTAGGTGGTGAAAGATGGTAGGTAATGGAAAGTGGAGGTGGATTGTGATCGGTGGTGGAGAAAAAGTCATTGGATATGTATTGGTGGTAGATAGTGAGTGAGATGGTAGTGGTAGGTAGTGAGGGAAATGGTAGGTGGGAGTGGTAGGTGGGTGTGGTGGGTGGAGGTGGAGGTGGTGAGCCCCCCCAGTGAGAGTCATTCAAGAACTCATTAGAATTACATCACCCATCATCACTCCTAACTTCGGTGACCCCACGAGATTTGACCGATGTGTGTGTGTTTCTGTGTGTCTGTGTATTATGTGTCTATATATTTGTGTCTGTTTGTGTATGTGTGTGTAACTTTTTTTTTTTTTTTTGTATATATGTGTGTGTTTTTGTATGTGTGTGTTTTTGTATATGAGTGTTTTTGTATGTGTGTATTGTAAGTGTGTGTGTGTGTGCTTTGGGTGTGTCTGTGTATTGTGTGTGTGTTATGTTTGTTTGACCAGTGGTTTGTGTACGTGTGTGTTAATCTGTTTGTACCTTCCTGTATCATTCCATCTCTTGAGTACCACAGTTCTTCTCAACACGTGTGCTTACAAATAATTAACTGTATTTCCTCCCTCCATCCTGTCTGTCTCACTCCTCCCTGTCCCTCTCTCTCCCTCCCTCCTCCCTGTCCATCTCTCTCCCTCTTCCTTGTCCATCTCTCTCCCTCCCACCTCCCTATCCATCTCTCTCCCTCCCTCCTCCCTGTCCATCTCTCTCCCTCCCTCCTCCCTGTCCACCTCTCTCCCTCGTGTGTAGCACTTGGCTCCTCTTTGATTGCTTGTTTACATATTGCATCATCGAATTCCCAGGTCTGAAAGAAGTACCATTACTGTCGTTTGCTAGGTGTACTTGTGTTGTTTTCAGTGGCAACTATTCTCACTTCATTTTATTATTATTTTTTCACAACCATTTAGTTGAGTGTTCCCCAGTTATCAGTGATTTTATAATGGGTATACAACTATACATGTTTTAATAAATCTTTGTCAAAATATTTTCCGTTCATTATTTTATTTTTATGTTCCATTAAATTTTAATCTAAATATCGTCACATATACCAAAACCATTTAAAAAATTTATACCCTAAGCAGGCAAGAGTACAGTAGTCGAAATGTTAATGGGCTATGAGGTTTGAACTGGAAAACTACTTACGGATATAACTGTACTGAAAATATGAACCAATTAATATTTGTGGTGTAAGAATATCTGATAAACATTGTATAAGACTTCAGTCACATCATTTAATTTGCAGATGCTATTATAAGTTGAGGATAAGAAGGATTTGGTGTTGAGGTAACCACGTGTGGATTCCAGCTTGTTAATTACTGAGAAAGGTTAAACGACTCCCTAATGATGTATGTATGTGTGTGTGTGTGAGAGAGAGAGAGAGAGAGAGAGAGAGGGGGGGGGGGGGGGAGGTACGACGCACAGACCTCGAATAATAAGTGGTGTGTGAGGAAACGAGAGCTCTGTAGATGTGGGAGAGGAACGACGGAAGGAGTGAAGGGAAGGGTTGGTGGTGTGCGAGGGAGAGAACGGAAGAAGGGTGATAGGGCCTGGTCTGTGTTGGTGGTGGTGATGGTGTAAAAGAGACGGATGGATGGACGGACGGACGGAGGTAGGAAAGGCTTGAATCATGTGTGAGAAAGAGAGGTAGGTATTGGTTGTTGGTGGTGGTGGTAGTGGTGTGTGAGCTAGCGGAGGAGGAGAAGGAGTGAGTGAGAGAGGTAGGTAGGTAGGTAGAGAGGGAGAGTGAGCCATAGAGGAGGAGGGTTTGGTCTGTGAGGGCAGGGTAGGAGGAACCAGCGGGAGAGGAGGTGATAGGATCCAGGACTATGAATTGTTAATTACAGGGCAACAAGGATTAATTGGGAACGACGGGGGGTGCCTGAATATTTAACCCGGGCCACGGCTCTCTACTCGTGGGGAAGAGGAGGAAGGAAGGAGGGAGGGAGGAAAGAGTGGAAGAGGGGTAAGGAGGAGGATAGGGGAATAAAGAGGAAGGAGGGAGACGAGGATGAGGGGAGGGAGGAAAGAGAGGAAGAGGGATAAGGAGGAGGATAGGGGAATAGAGAGGTTAGTAAGGGGATGAAGGATGGTAAGATGGCGTAGAGGTACTGACATTTAGGATGGACATAGATAAAGGAGATAGGGAAGTGGTAATGAGTTTAGAATGGAGGAAAATGAAGGTAATGAGAATGGTGTTAAATTGTACAAAGGTAAAAACAGGTGATATACTGTAGAAAAGAAAAGGAGAGAGGAATAGCAAAGAGGGGAGAAGTAGGAAAGGGGAGAGGAGTATTAGTAAAGAGAAGAGGTTTAGAAAAGGAATGAAAAAGAAATTCGATAAAGATAGGTCAGGCAATTAAAAAAGAAGAGAGAAGTGGGTGATAGATGCTGTATATATCATGGGAATAGACGAGAAAGAGAGGTAAGGGGAGAGAGAATGAAGTGGTGGGAAGTGAAGAGCAGCAGTAGTAGTAAGGTAAGAAGAAGGGTGTGTGTGGGGGGGAGGGGAGGAGAGATGGACAAGGAGGGAGAGGATGATAGGGTAGGCTTATACTTATACTGTAGGTTGGAGGAGGGAAGGGGAGAATATATTAACTAGTAAGAGCTGATGGAAGGAGACAAAAAAAAGGTGAAGGAAGGAGAGTAGAAGTCGATATAGTGTAAAATTTTAGTATACATAGGAAAGAGAGAATATGAATTGAGGGTATGAATAGTAGGGATGGAAGAAAAGGATTTGTAATGGTTGTAAGAAGGGATGGAAGAGAAGGATTTGTTTGTAATGGTTGTAAGAAGGGATGGAAGAGAAGGATTTGTTTGTAATGGTTGTAAGAAGGGATGGAAGAGAAGGATTTGTTTGTAATGGTTGTAAGAAAGGATGGAAGAGAAGGATTTGTTTGTAATGGTTGTAAGAAGGAATGGAAGAGAAGGATTTGTTTGTAATGGTTGTAAGAAGGGGTGGAAGAGAAGGATTTGTTTGTAATGGTTGTAAGAAGGGATGGAAGAGAAGGATTTGTTTGTAATGGTTGTAAGAAGGGATGGAAGAGAAGGATTTGTTTGTAATGGTTGTAAGAAGGGATGGAAGAGAAGGATTTGTTTGTAATGGTTGTAAGAAGGGATGCATGGAAGGGGAGGGTGCGAATGGGATAATTATAAGAGTGATTGAGATGATGGGCAAGAAGGGGTTGTGGACGTGTATAGATTGATAGGAGGAATATGATAAAGAAGATCGTGAAGAGAACTCCTATGAGAGAAGGAAGGGTTAGGGAGGGAAGGAGGGAGGGAGGGAAGTGGTGAAGGTAGAGTTTGTTGTGAGGAATAAGAATAAGGTGGAGTATAGTTAACAGGGTTGTAAATGAAGAAGAATAACTGAGCAGGAAGGACATGTATATAGCTGGAGAAAAATATAGAAAAATAGTAGACCGAGATGAAAAAAAAATCGAAGCTCTGAACTCAAAAAGAAATATATCTAGACTGATATAGATGAGAACACACACACACACACACACACACACACACACACACACACACACACAGAAGAGAGAGAGAGATAGTTGGGGGGGGGATGATACTCAGTTTCTCATTTTACGACAGACTACAAAAACTAGCAAGTGGGTGATGGGTGTGGATGGTATGTGGGGTGGGAGACGTGGGGAGGGGGGAGAGAGAGAAGTGGATAGGTGTGAAGGGGAGAGGTGATGGATAGGTGTAAAGTGGGGGGAGGGGAAGGGGGAGGTAAGGATGAGACAGTTGTGTGAGGGCGAGGTTTGAGAGAGATTGAGTGGTGAAGAGGAATGTGAGAGATGCTATGAGAGGCTGAGTGTAAGAGTGGGATGTGAGGTTGAATAAAGTGGTAGAAGGGGTGGAAATGAGTGGTAGAGTCGAGGGTTGTGGGGGAAATGAGTGGTAGAGAGGGTTATGGGGGAAATGAGTGGTAGAGGGAGGATTGTGGGAGAAAATTGAGTGGTAAAGAGAGGGTTGTGGAGGAGAGGGGTGGGGGAATTGAGTGGTAGGAGTGTGAGCATGTGGCGAGAGGGAAATTTATGAGCTTTCAACCCTTACACGGCAATTGATGTCTTGTATATGTGACTTAAGCCAGTCGACTTTCTTCCTGTAGTGAAGTATACTACTGACATCCAGACCCTAGGCGATTTAAAACGACAGAGAAAAGACCCTGGCACTCAAGGATGAAAAGACACACGAGAGCGTATACAAGGAGATGGGTTTGTGTAAGGCCAAGAGGTAGATCTGTTGGCCTTGGGTTTGTGATTCATTCAGAGTGTAGCAGGAAACACGACCTATATATAATATAAGTATTTTGTGTTGTAGGAGATTAAGGAGGAATCAGTCTGGTTCCTTAAAACTTGGCAGTCCCTTTATGCTACGTAGGCTGACGATATTTTGATTATTTTGAAAACAACAGTAAGTTTTCTTAGATGCAAGCAAAACTCTTGATAAAAATCGATATTTTCAGTCGATCCACAGATACTTATTCCTTTCTATTATCTTTCTTACACTACCCAGCCCATTCCAGTTCAAGCTCCCTTAAAAAAAAAATATATATACGGTAGTCATAGGAACAGTTTCACTCCAATTTCCTGCATCAGATGAATGAAAGTGGACCATTTGAGTGAATATTATCACCCAGTAGCATACAGATATCTTTTGAAGGTGTTGTTAGGAGGGAATAAGAGAGAGAGAGACTGGCAGATCGAAAACAAGAGAGATGGTGAAAGGGAATGTGAGACAGGCAGGCAGATGTGGAAGAAGAGAGATGGGTATGAGAGAGAATGAGAGAAAAGGTGGGTGGACTGGGCGAGGGAATGAGAGGGAAGGAGAGGGAGAGAGGCAGACGAGTGAACAGACAGACAGACACACAGAGACCGGATAGTGAACAGACAGGAGATCAGCCAGACAGAGAGACGGACACACAGCAAGACAAATAGTTACACAGACGGCCAAATCCCTCATGCATGCCCAAATCTCTTTAAACCCCGAGTGCATGCATTCTTGAGCAGCTAAAGTCGTGTGTGTGTGCTTGCATGTATTCCGATGTATGTTTGTGTGTGTGTGTGTGTGTGTTTGTATGCATATTTGTCTGTGGCCTAGTCAGTCAGTCAGTCAGTTAATGTGTGTGGATGTGTAATTGCGTGCTTGTGTGTGTGAGTGTGTGTGTGTGTATGTGCGTGTGTGTGTGTGTGCATGTCCGCGTGTGTGTGTGTGTGCATGTCCCCGTGTGTGCGTGTATGTCCGTGTGTGTGTATGTATGTATGTATGTCCGCGTGTATATATATATAGTGTGTGTATATATATATATGTGTGTGTGTGTGTGTGTGTGTATATATATATATATATGTGTGTGTGTGTGTGTGTGTGTGTATATATATATATATATGTGTGTGTGTGTGTGTGTGTGTGTGTGTGTGTGTGTGTGCCCCTTCACCCCTCATGGACACAGCCTCACCATCACCATCACCACCAGCACTCACTCGATGGGAGATTTACAAGTTGGAGGGGTTAAAGACCTGAGATTTATTTTGTCTTTGGGGAGGTGGGGTGGTGGTGGTGAGAGAGAGGGCTGAGGGGGGAAAGTTGGGGCGAAGAGGGAGGGGGAGGGACTTTATAGGTGGGTGAAGGAGGAGAGAATTTTGTGAGGGAGGTGGGAAATAGGGTGTTGAGTGGGATGGGAGAGGTGTTTGATTGGGAGAGAATGAAAGGGGAATAATTTAGGGCATTTTGGGAAAAGAAAGTGGGTTTAGGTTGGGAAAATGGCAAAAAGATACTTATTTTTTAGGGAGTGAGCTAATTAGAAGACATAAGGCGCTGTATGAAGAGAGAATTATATAGGGTATGGGAATTTATTTAGTGGGGAAGGAAGAACTTAAGTGGTGGAAGGAGGGAGGGGTTTAGTGGGGGTCTGGGCTAGGGGAGGGAGGAGGGGTTTAGTCTTCGATGTTATCACCCCCTCCTGCCTCTAACATTTACCGTGGAGCTGATGATTTAGCGCTTCAGGTTCAGTGATTTATGCTGTTCCCCGCGCATAATGTGACCCCGTATATCTCTGAGGGGCCAGCCAGCCACCCCGGGCCCACCTCTGCTCTTGATCACCCTCCCATTATGGCACGTACTGGACATGCAAATGAGCGAAAGTGGATGAGAGAGAGAGAGAGAGAGAGAGAGAGAGAGGGGGAGAGGGAGAAGGAGAAGGAAAGAGAGAGAGAGGGAGGGAGAGGGAGAGAGAGAGAAACAGAGAGACGATGGAATGAGAAAGGAGATGAGTGAGGAACAGAAAAATGGGGAACGAAAGAAAAGGTGTGAGGGAATAACAGAGAAGTCGAGAGGAGTAGGTGCTTGAGGTGGAAGAGATGAGATGGAGGAACAGACACCGAGTTGTTAAGCCTTGTACACACTAGATGCCAAGGCGTTCAACATGAGTGTCCGTCTCTATCTGTTATACATCAGTGTTACATGCTGATGACTGACAGTATTTCTCGGTGTCGGTCGCTGCTTGCTCCTGTGGCGCTGACTAAGTTACAGATTGACTGACAGCATAAAACGGTGTCATTCATCAATAAAAGTAACCGAGTGTGTGTGTGTGTGTGTGTGTGTGTGTGTGTGTGTGTGTGTGTGTGTGTGTGTGTGTGTTCGATGGAGGCTGTTTTGGATTCAGTGTCAGACCATGTGGTGTCTAGATGGGACTTATGGATCTTATGGATGAATGAATGAATGTGTGTCGGAATGAAAGAGAGGCTACAGAGTAAATGAAAAAAAGGTTACAGATGAAGGGAAGGGAGAAGAATGACTTGAGGGTAAAGGGAGTATGTGGTGTTGGACTGACAGTAAAGGGAAGAGTCACTGATATAAAAGTCATGTACGATCAGATTCTATAGTCGTGTGTTTTATCACCAGACGTCAGTATTAATGGTTGGTGCAACACACACACGCACACACACACACACACACCTACATACACACACACAAACACCTACATACACACACACAAACACCTACATACACACACACACACACCTACATACACACACACCTACATACACACACACACACACCTACATACACACACACACACACACCTACATACACACACACACACACACACCTACATACACACACACACACACACACACACGGTGGGTGACTTGTTTCGTCAGGTCACCCAGGGAGATCCATCACACCCACGGTGCCCACTTTCACCACAAATTTGACAGAATAGCGATTTATTTTCCACACTCGGTTGATATTCTGTGGGATATGTAAATTCGTCGAGAAACTTAAACCACCTGCAAGAAAAAATGTATACACTCACAATCCAAAATATGTATCCAGGTTTGCTTTGAATAGCCTGATCGAGAGTATATTAAGGGAGTTCAAGCAAATATGAAACGATATAAGCGTTGTTATTGATTCACTAATAAAAAAAAATAGTATGTCAAATGATTCGAAACTTGAACAAGATCTGGATACAAATTTTGGATTGCGAGTGTACATTGTGAAAGATGTGTACACTCTGACAGAATGTATTTGTCATATAGAGTTAAGATGTTTTCCGAGAGTTTAACGCGTTACTGATTCCTCCAAATTACTCCAAAAAGGCTCAATTTCACTCGTGGGTTTTTCTCTTTCCGGTTAAACTTGGAGGAATCGGTAGCCTTCAGTGTGCTAAAATTTTCCTATAGCCACGTAACCATTAATATAGTACCCCAGTATATCCTTTCTTCTCTATACACGAAGCCCTTATACACTCAGACCTTATACACTCAGACCTTATACACTCAGCCCTTATACACTCAGACCTTATACACTCAGACCTTATACACTCAGCCCTTATACACTCAGCCCTTGCACAATCTTACTCCTTATTTAACTTTTCACTCTATTTAACTTTTTTTTTCCAATTTTCACCCTTTATTTTACTTTTTTTCACTTCACCCCCTCCACCCGGTCCGAACATCCTACCGCACCCCCTACCAGAGAGAGAGAGAGAGAGAGAGAGAGAGAGAGAGAGAGAAGGGTGGGTGGGGATGCTCATTACGATTCAGCACCGATTAATGATCACCTATGTGGGTCCTTGAATATTTTACCCCCAACCCTTCATCCCCCCAACCCTTCATCCCCCCAACCCTTCATCCCCCCAACCCTTCATCCCCCCACCCCTCATCCCCCAACCCCTCATCCCCCCATCCGTCACACCCCAACCCCTCACTCTCCCCAACTCCTCATCCCCCAACTTCTATCCATTATCACTTCTCACTACCCTTCCCTTCCCTTCCCTTTTTCCCCCCCCTCTAGCTTCTCCCTGTCATTCATTCCTCCCTCTTACTTCTCTCTCCTTCAACCTCTTGTCTTCACCCTCCTCACATCCTCTTCTCTATCACGTGTCTCATCACATCCTTCTCCTCTCAGACCTCGCTAATGCATCCATACTCATGTGATTCTCTCTACACCCTTCCACTTCCTACACACACACACCCACACATCCACCCACATACATCCACACATCTACACACACACAGTCACCCTTCTACCCTCCCACCACGCAAAAGGGTATGGGTGGATTCTGTCACGCCTTTCTCTCTCTCTCTCTCTCTCTCTCTCTCTCTCTCTCTCTCTCTCTCTCTCTCTCTCTCTCTCTCCAACAAGACACCATACATTTCTTTGCATTGAACATCACCACGAAGCAGATTACAATTACTATGCTATTGTTTACATGTCATTTTGAAGGCTGTCTCTTTATGCATGACTAATTAACTCCAATGTTTGTGACGTAACATGAGTGAGTGAATACATCAATTAATAGTATATAGCTTACTTATCATTCATTGTTATTATTTATTGTTCGGTATGCATATTTTAATGGTTTGTTGCACGCTTTCTATAATTGGAATATCAGTACTGTAATTAATTGACTGACGCCCTTGAGTTGTCCAATGGAAGGTATCGTTAAATATTTATCAGCTAATGAATGTCGAAATCGCAATTAGTTGTATTGTGCACCTCTGGTATTCGCAAGGCCAATTTAGCGGCGATATTAATTATGCATGCAAATCGGTCCGACATTCATCATATTCACTGAGGTGGAAGGTCTATATAGATGGTGAAGCAGGTGAATAATGATCAAAGGCCATTACAATATCTATATAATGCAACACACGGCGCTGCTTGTGACATTATAAATCGTCTTATATATTATCTAAAGTGTTAGAGAGCTTTCGATTTGTTAATTAAATTCGATTATATATATATCCTTTCGGTCTTCAGTAGTAATTTTTTTTCCAGGAACTCAAAAGATTGATTTAAAGATGAAAAAAGACCACCCTATAGGCTTGGAAGAAGATTCGATTCCTTACGATTTTAGTTGAGGAATAGAAATGTAGACAGAGAAAAAGTTACAGGAGGATGAGGGAGATAAGAGTTAGAAGTAAAACAGAAGTGGGGTGATAAAATAAAGAGGCAACCTTAGAGTGTGTGTGTGTAATACTAGTCACGAGAGTTATAAGAATAGTAACTAGAGGGCTGGGGTCAAGTAAAATATAAAAGTCAAATATAGGAAGTGGGGCAACAAATGAAATCAAAATAATGAGGTAGAGGAAGTGGGCAACAAATGTTATCAAAAGAAATGTAGGCAGGGGCAAAGAAAATTAAAACAGGGTTGAGGAAAGGGGCAAAAGAAGCCCAGCCACTCCACATTCCAAGGTTACTCTCTTCCTTCACTCCGACTCAACACATGCTACTAATTATCTCAACACCGCCCCTGACAGTACCTGTTGCCCCCCTCAGAATTAATAAATGACCCCCAACACTGTGCATGACGTGATCTCTTCCTTGGAGTAGATACCAGCCTTGGTTTTATGTTGTTGTTTTAAAGCGAGTTTATTTATTATGAATGGTGAAGTACTTATCAAGAATTAATAGATGAATAATGTGTGTGCCTGCGGTTGTATACTGTATGTGTATCTTCACATTTTACTACCACCTCTCACCCCGTCTCCACTTTTCACATCCTCTCTCCACCTCTCACCCCTTCTCCACCTCACCCCTTCTCCCACCCCTCACTTCACCCCCTCAGACCCCCTCCATTGGTCGGTGGGGGTATCGAACCTACCCGTCTCGTAAATATGCCTGCTTAACTGCCCTTATCTCAGCTTCTGATGAACTGTTTCTGCTTGGCTTTCTCTCGCCAGTCCCAGTCCTATTTTGAGTCAGTCACAGACACAGTTACAGTCAGTCAGTTAGAGTTTCAGTCAGTTAGTGGGGTGGGAGGGGGATTAGAGGTAAAGGTGTGTGGAGACGAGGGGGTAGAAGTAAAGGATGGATGGGAGGGTGTAGAGATGGGGGAACTAAACCTGAGAGATGGGGGTGAGAGAAAAGGACGGGAGACGACTAGACGTGGGATGGGGAGTGGAGAAGGGAGGGGAACTAGATTTGAGGTGGAGGTGAGGAAGTAGGAAGAGAACTAGATTTGAGGTGGAGGTGAGGAGGAGGAGGAGGAGGAGGAAGAGAACTAGATTTGAGGTGGAGGTGAGGAGGAGGAGGAGGAGGAGGAAGAGAACTAGATTTGAGGTGGAGGTGAGGAGGAGGAGGAGGAGGAGGAAGAGAACTAGATTTGAGGTGGAGGTGAGGAGGGAAGGGAGGGAAGGGGAGTGTGGTCTGGGGAAGGGAAGGGAGGGGAAGGGCCTGCCTGGAGAGAGTGTTTAGTATGCCTGGGACGTGTGGTGCGGTGCGGCGTTCTGGCTGATGTTTTTAATGGTTTTCATATTTAAGCGGTAATTTGGCTCGTTTCTGTGATGATATCCCGCGCTCGAGTGCCTCTTTTCCCGCCGGACCACTGCACCGCTTCTCTTAAACTTATACCTTTTCCTTTTCATTTGGTTCTTATGATATTTTAGTTACAAGATTTTGTTTTTTTGGTTACTTGGTTTTCTCTACGGTTTCCTATTCACCTGCTTATGATATTATGATGTTCTACCTGAGCATATTATTTTTATCGATCCAATTTAAAAGCTACGTTAGTTAATTCTTACTATAGAAATTATCTTAAACCGTTAAAGTTGAATATGTAAAAAGAAATATTAAAAGAAAAGTTGGTAGGAAGTTTACTATTAATATATTTATATATACTTAATACATCCACTCATATCCTTATTGACATGTTAGACTAATGGCGTTTCTTCTTCCTTTGCAGGTATGTAACTCAAATCGACACCAGTTTATGTCCACTAGTGATGAGTGAGTACCCAGGTCTATATAACAACCCAATATTACTCTTGTCATCATCACTCCAATATATTCCTAATGTCTGTTTCGTTTTGGTACAAGATTGAATGTATTTGTGTAATTTTCAAGACAGTCGCTCCTCGTAAAGTTTTCAGGTTTTGTAACTATTGGAAGACGAAGGTCAATCGAGTCGTTCAATTTGGTTGACTGCAATTTTCTTTTTAGAAATGATGGTAATTCCTCTTCTTCCCTTTTCATTGTCCTTCTTCCAATTCCCTCCCTGCCACCAATCCCTCCCTCCCTGCCATCTGTTCCCTGTCATCTATCCCTCTTGCCATCTATCCCCCCTGCTATCTATCCCCCCTGCCATCTATCCCCCTGCCATCTATTCCCTGTCATCTATCCCTTTTGCCATCTATCCCTTTTGCCATCTATCCCCCTCCCACCTATCACTCCTCCCTCCTCGCACCTATCCCTCCTCCCTCCCACCTACCTATCCACACTTTGAACGTCGGTGGTGTGAGATATCTGCCATGTAATGTAATCGAGAGGTCCGACGGTGAGGCCGAGGTAATGACCCAGCCAGGACCCCCGCCGCTGCTGGGAGGTGTGTAGGACCCGTGTCAGATTCCTTGGTATGGGATCTCAGGGGCGCGTCCTACTTGTCACGTTACTGTCTGGCCTCCCTACTCTACTCACCCACCCATCCCTCCACCCACTCATTATGTACCACCCATTTACACACCCACCTACCCACCCAGCTATGCACCCACCTAGCTATACACCCACCAAGCTATACTCCCACCTAGCTATACTCCCAGCTATATACCCACCTACCCACCCACCCAGCCTGCCTCTCAGTCTAATTTGATAATCCACAAACTCACCATCTCTCATTTCCCTCTTCACTGTTCACTACATCTCCTCCCTTCCATCTCCTCCCCCCTTCCATCTCCTCCTCCCTTCCATGTCCTCCTCCCTTCCATGTCCTCCTCCCTTCCATCTCCTCCTCCCTTCCATCTCCTCCTCCCTTCCATCTCCTCCTCCCTTCCATCTCCTCCTCCCTTCCATCTCCTCCTCCCTTCCATCTTCTCCTCCCTTCCATCTCCTCCTCCCTTCCATGTCCTCCTCCCTTCCATGTCCTCCTCCCTTCCATCTCCTCCTCCCTTCCATCTCCTCCTCCCTTCCATGTCCTCCTCCCTTCCATCTCCTCCTCCCTTCCATCTCCTATAATCTTTCTTCATATCTTCACCGACAACAACAAAGGCCCCTTAATATAAGCACAACTACAAGTGTTCTTCTTCTCCATTTTAACCTTGTACTTAGGGAGGATCGAATATGCCTAGACTAAACTTTACCCTGGTTATCTAAAGTTACTAATATGTTCCTTGACAGCCAATGATTTCTCCTTTGTATAATATTGTCATTTGAAGATGATGATGATGATGCAATTTCAAAGAAGACACCGACTTTGAATAGGTTAATTGATATTCTTATATTTTGTACTCATTTGTTTCTGGTCGTCTTGTGTAATAAAATGGTCAGAAATTATAACAAAATAAAAGAAACCTGACACTCCGAGAGGAATTTTAACAAGTGATAATACGATGTTATACAGTATATGGCACTTTAACATATCCCAAAGGCCAATGAACTTATATAAAAAAAAAAATATTTAGTGTAAAATTGGTGTCACTGGACTCCATCAATTTGTATCACTTATATCACATTGAAACTCCCTCATGCCCAACATTACAGTCATTCTTTAGAAGATACCCAGTAATGCCCTCTTCTCCCTGGGGTACCACGGGGCTCCCTAGGGTAAGTATGAGAAATCAAACATATTTTACCCCCCGTCATGACCAGAGTAGGGGGAGCTTGGATGGGCTGAGTTAGTAAGATTTGAAGAGGAGGAGGAGTAGGAAGAGGAGGAGATTAGTGGATGAGAGGAAGGGAGGACTCACGAGAATGTGAAGAAAGATGGTAGAGTAGAGAGAGAAAGAAACATTATATGCTCTTATTTCTCTTTCCTAACTTATTTTTTTTATCTCTTCAGCTTCAGCTCTACTTCTCCTTACCTTTATGTCTTCCTTTTCCCTCCCTTCCCATTCACACATACTACTCTTTTCTCTCACATTTACTCTTCTTCCCTCCTCTCCTTTCTCTCCTTCACCCCACTCCTTTCTCTCCTTCACCCCACTCCTTTCTCTCCTTCACCCCACTCCTTTCTCTCCTTCACCCCACTCCTTCACCCCCACCTTCATGTCCCCAATGTTATTTAATGCCCGGCCTCCCTCTATCGTCACCCAACACCACCTCCCACCTCCCTTTTCTTCTCCTAGATCCCATCCTCGCTCTCTGCTCTTCCCTCTGTTCTCTTCTTCCCTCTGTTCTCTTCTTCCCTCTGTTCGCTTCTTCCCTCCTTCCCCTAAATTCTTCCCGCCATTTTCAACCCTCTACGCGTCTCTGTAATTTAGTCCTCAACTCCCACTCACCAATTTTCTTCCACCTTTACTCCATCCTCTTTCTCCACTTTCTATTTCAGGATTCATCTATGGAGTAGAACAATTTCCCATCTTTTATTTCCTTTTCTAGATTCCACGGTAGATTATCTATACTGCTTGGTCTTCCTTGCAACTGTTTCGTGGCCAAGGAAAGCTGGAGGGATTGATGGGTGGAGAGAAACCTTTCACTTATCTATCCTTTTTCTCCCATAGTAAATAGTAGCTTAGAACCAGACAGCCTCGTTAGGACCAACAGGTCTGCTGGTGTTTGATTTCCTTTGTAAACCTTGTATATCTTCTCTCTTTTCCCCCCTCCCTTACTCCCTACTGCTTTTCTCCTTTTTTCATCCCCCTTCCTTTCTCTTTCCCTTCCTCATTCCCCACTTTCCTCCCTCATTCCCCTCTTTCCTCTCATTCCCCTCTTCCCTCTCTCATTCCCTTCTTCTCTCGTCTCCGTCCATCTCTACCTACTCAAAGTGCTTATGTAAAACGTCTTAAGGAACCCCAATGAGTCTTTTGTCGCCGAGGGCCTTTGATGCCGTCTCTGAGGACCACCCGACCCAGGCCCCTCCCCCTCTCTGTCCATGGTAACCCCTTTGACCCCCTCTCTGTCCATGGTAACCCCCTTGACCCCTCTCTATGCCCATGGTAACCCCCTTGACCTCCTCTCTCCCTATGGTAACCCCCTTGACCCCTCTGCCCATGGTAACCCTTTTGACCCCCTTTACCACTCATTCCACCAACGTATTCCACCCTCATTCCCCAACTTACCTTCACTCCGTTCCCCAAATTTACTCGCCCTAATCCAAGCGCCCTGCCCCACTGCCACACCCACAGCTACAACCCACACGCACACCCACACCCCCTACCCTGCTTCCCATCCTCACTCTCTGTTCCGACCCCACCCATCCACAGCTTCACCTCCACTAAAAACCCTCATTCACTCCCATCCTCCTACCTCTGCTTTCCTATTACCTCCCAACTTCCTCCTCCTTCCCTCCTTATAGCACTCGTCCTCCTTCCTCATTACTCTTTATACCATTCACCTATTTTTTGTTTTCTTCCCTCTTCCCTTACTTCCTTATTCCTCTTCACTCCCCATACCTCCCACCTTCCCCATTCCTCTTCACTCCCCATACCTCCCACCTTCCCCATTCCTCTTCACTCCCCATACCTCCCACCTTCCCCCATTTCTCCTCACACACACCTCATACCCCTCACCTTCTTCCCTCATACCCCTCACCTTCTTCCCTCTTCTTACCAACCATCCAGACACCCTTAAACTCATGCAAATACGGACGACCCTTAGGAGGAATCATTTTGAGACGCGGGTTGTCAATGGAGTGATGGATAACTGAATGGTGGTGGTGGTGGTGATGATGAGGGGTTGACTGTAAGTGGGCACGGTGCAGGGAATGAAGGTGGGTTGTTTGGTTAGAGAGAGAGAGAGAATGGGAAGGGAGAGAGAGAGGGAGAAAGGTGAAGGAGATGAGAAAATATGAAGGGAGACAGTGAGAGAGAGAGAGAAAGAGAAGTGAGGGAGATGCGAGATGTGTGAGAGAGAGAGATGCGTAGTAGGGGTGAAAGAGAGGAATGGATGAATAAAGAGAGTAGGAGGAATGCATATAGGAAGAGATATGGAATTAAAGGCAGGGATATAATGGTGAGAGGGAGAGAGAAAGAGTGAGAATGAAACGGGGTATGAGTTGAACAGATGACAGTGATATGACAGTAAAAAGAAGACAAGAGTAATAAAATAAATACCAGAGAGAGAGAGAGAGAGAGAGAGAGAGAGAGAGAGAGAGAGAGAGGAGAAAGGAGGAGAGCTAACTCGTCTTTAATAGTGAAACTTGGGACTGTATTTGTGTGTTGGGCAGCGCCTTAGTGGCATAAAGTTGCCTTTCTCTAATGGTATCTTACTGCCCGCCCGCCTTTTATACCCGTCCGCCTAGCCTCCTCTTTCCTCTTCTTCCTCTTCCTCTTACATCTTTCTTATATATCTTCTTAATCTTATATATCTTCTAAATCTCATATATCTTCTAAATCTCATATCTTCTTACTCTTACATCTCTCTTATATATCTTACTCTTATAAATCTTCTTCCTCTCGCATCTCACTTATATAAAATTTTATCTTCTTATTCTTGCATTTTTCTTATATATCTTCTTAATCTTACAATTTTCTTATATCTTTTTAATCTTATATATTTTCTTAATCTTACATCTTTCTTATATATATCTTCTTAATCTTATATTATCTTCTTCCTCTTACGTCTTTCTTATATATCTTTCTTCCTCTTACATCTTTCTTTCTTTATCTTCCTCCCACTGACATCTCACTTGTTTTCCTTCATCTCACTTTGTCATCTCCTTTCTTCTATTTCTTTCTTCAAACTCTTACTTAATTTATCTTTTCTTGTTTGTTTATGTTGTTTATATTCATGTTAGTCCTTTGTCTTGCTTTGCTTCCCTTTCTTCTTTTCCCCCTTTACTTTCCTTCTTCCTCTTTTCTTTCCTTCGTTTTCTTTATCTTTTTCTCTTCATCTTCTCTATATCATCTTGTTCTTTTTGTTTATTGCAGTTTGTGACCTTGCGCACTTTCCCTTCTTTATTCAACCTCTTTTTTTAATCTTTCCTTTCTGTGTCTCAACCTATTGTTCTCTTTATCATCCTTTCTTGTACTGTACTCTTGTTTCCCTCTTCCCTCCCCTTTCTTTTTCTCTCTCTCCTCTCTCTCTCTCTCTCTCTCTCTCTCTCTCTCTCTCTCTCTCTCTCTCTCTCTCTCTCTCTCTCATCTCTCTCTCTCTCCTCTCTCTCTCTCTCTCTCTCTCTCTCTCTCTCTCTCTCTCTCTCTCTCTCTATCTCTATCTCTATCTCTATCTCTATCTCTATCTCTATCTCTATCTCTATCTCTATCTCTATCTCTATCTCTATCTCTATCTCTATCTATCTCTCTCTCTCTCTTCTCTTGCTGGCCTCTCACCTTGCTCTCTCAACCACTAGGCCAGCATTAATTTCATCACGTTGGGTGTATGTGAGGACATTACTTTAGGTCGAGAGGGAAGGAGTGGATAGTGGCACGAGTAGGAGTGCCAGAGAATGTTACAGTATATATATTTACTACTGCTGGTCTGTCGGTATGGTTTGAAGGTGTTGCAGTATACAAGGAGGAGAATGTATTAAATCAAGTAGTACATATCTAAGTTCATTCATACTCTCCTTGTTCTGTAGGTAAAAGTAAACACAGTGCAATTAACACGAGAAGTAAAGGGTAGAATGATCGTGTGTGTGTGTGAAAGAGAGAGAGAGAGAGAGAGAGAGAGAGGAGAGAGAGAGAGAGAGAGAGAGAGAGAAAGAGGCCAGGTGTTTGGGTGCAGTCATGGTCTATTGTCTATCTAGGAACCCTGGGTGCAGCAGTAGGGAGGAGTGGATCAAGAGTTTGTCAAGTTTGCCAGTCTAATAATTGGTGAAGGTTAGTCTTTTAATGACCAAAATATGAATACATCCTATGATTGGTAGTGCACCTTGATCCAGTAAATATAATTATAGTATGTATAGATGTGTAGCAACGATATATATATATATATATACCCTAATAAGAGAAAGATGGAAAGATATCAACAAACAAAGTCGAAACACAAGTAAACAAAGAACGATGAGACAGACAGACAGACAGACAAAAGCAGACATAGAAAACAGACAAACGGAGAGGCAGATAATAATACATAAAAACAGACAGAAAACAGAAAAACGAAGAGACAGACAATAATAATAATAGATAAAATCAGACATAGAATACAGACAAACGGATAGACATACAATAATAATAATAATAGATATAAACAGACAAACGGAGAGACGGACAATAAGGATAATAATAGATAAAAACAGACAAACGGAGAGACGTAGGAAAAATATAGGTAGGTGCTTCTCCTTTGCTGCAATTAAGTAAACATATAAAAGCCTCCTTGTTCCGGGAGCTTAGAACCCAAATGGCCAGGCGGACGGACAGCCGGTCGCCATCCCCTTGGTTTTAATACCCACTAGAAATTAGCATCATTGTCCCACGGGGGAGATAAAACCTGTGTGAGTGGTGGAGGGGGTAGTGGTGGTGGTGGTAGTGGTGGAGGGGGGATCTCTGAGTGGCGGTGGTGGGAGGGGGATCTCTGAGTGGTGGAGGGGCTGGAGGGGGTGGAGGTGGTGGATGAGGGGGGATCTCTTGAGTGGTAGAGGGGGGTTTTAGGGGGATCTCTGCAACACACACACCTGGACACCAACAATACTTTCTCTTTCTGACATGGATGACACATATTGTTGTTGTTTATATAATTTATGTTGTTATTATTCCATACAAGACAACTGACAGAGAAGGAGTGGTGGCCTTTACTGTTCTAGGAAATAATTATAAAGAACAGGGGACAAATCAATACCTCCTGGTCTATTATTATACATACATACATACATACATTCACTAGAAAAAATTATGGAAGGCGGACTAACTATAACTTCATAATCTTCCTCACCGTTGTTTTTTTTTTTCTGTACTGTCAGAAGATAAAGTTACCGATTGTGTCACCAAATGTTACAATTAACAAGGCCGAATATTGCATGGGCGGCCCCGGTAACACAACTGAATATCCTGTCCACGCACGAGAGAGAGAGAGAGAGAGGGAGAAGGAGAAATAGAGGAAGAAATATAAAGAAAAAAAATAGAAGGGTACAATTAGAGACATAAAAACATGACCCAAGTGCCTGAGAGGAATGTGGTCAGTCACGGGGAATTTGTAAGTATTCAATAAGTTAATTTACGACGCGCCCCCCTGCTGTCTTAGGACCCCGTGGCTGGGTTCTCAAGAGTTGATAGCACTCACTCCCTTCCCTTCCTTACCTCACCTTACCCAACCCAACCCAGTCCTAACCTACCCAGCCCTAACCTACCTATAGTCCTGCCTTGTCTGCCCTTTTAAACTATTTTCTGCCCTGCTCTGTCTTTCCTTGTCGTGTTGTATGTGTTTCTTTATATGTATATGTGTGTGTGTGTGTAAATTTTCATCTCGTTCAAAAGATACACACACACACACACACACACACACACACACACACACACACACACACTCACACACTCACACACCCTCTCTCTTCCCGCCTCACTCTAACTACTTAACTCCTTCCCTCCCCTCTACCTCACTCTTTGCTTGATTACCTCTGACTCAGTCCCTGCTGCAACACACACACACACACACACACACACACACACACACACATTCGCACACACCACACACACACACACACACACACACACACACACACACACACACACACACACACACACACTCTTTCTCTATCCGTGTTTATCTTATTTCTTTATCTCTCTCTGTCTTCATATTTCTTTTCCATCGCGTTCGTTCCGTTCTCTCACTCTTTTACTTCATTCACCAGCTCCTTTTCCACTTTATAAAATAAAATGTTTGCCACCGAATCAAGACTTTTCACTGCCTTCCTCTCCCTTTCTGACTCTATCCTCCTACATTCATTCATTCTTTCTCCTGCCCTTCTTTCCTTTCCCAATTCCTCCTTCCTTCTCTCTTCCTTCTCTCTTCCTTCTCTCTTTCTTCTCTCTTTCTTCATCCTTCCTTCCTTCCTTCCATCCCTCCTTCCTTCATTCCTTCATTTCATTCCCCCTTCCGTCATTCCCCCTTCCGTCATTCCTTTTTACACTCACCATTCCTCCTCCTCCTCTACTTCCTCCCACCCTCACTTCCCCACTCAAGCTAACCTAACCTAACCCGACCTAACTACGCCAGCCAGCTAAACACTTTCCCCCGCCGAGCTTAATCACCGAGCACTCCGCAAACACCTCCATAAACCGGATGGCACACTAGTCACTAAAAGCAGGGCCGCATGAAGGAAGGGGCTCAGGTTGGTCTAAAAAGGTGCCGGAGCAATGAAGGAGGGTTTAGTGAGGGAAAGGAGGGGAAGGGTGGGTGTATAGGTGAGGGGAAGGGTGGGTGTGTAGGTGAGGGAAGGAGGGGAAGGGTGTGTGTGTATGTAGGTGAGGGAAAGGGTGGGTGGGTGTATAGGTGAGGGAAGGAGGGGAAGGGTGGGTGGGTGTGTGGGTGAGGGAAGGAGGGGAAGGGTGTGTGTGTGTGTAGGTGAGGAGAAGGGTGGGTGAGGGAGAGGGAGAGGGAGAGGCAAGTGGTGAGTTAAACGTATGGTTGGAGAATGAAAAGAGATGGATCGAGGGAGAGTGTGATGCAAGGAAGGAAGGGAGTGGGTTGAGGGAGGGGAAAGGGGAAATTTTGAGGTTGGTAGGTGCGGATGAATGAATGAATGAGTGAGTGAGTGAGTGAGTGAATGTGAGGGGAAGAAGGAAAGTTAGATAGATGAATGGAAAATGGAAGGAACGGATAGAAGAATTGGAATGGGTAGAAGGTTTGGTGATTGAATGAGTGAGTGAGTGTAGGTGAGTAGGGTTGCAATGAATAGATCAAGGAACCAAGAAAGAGAAGGAAGGAATGAAAGGGGGATTTGTTTGGATGCATTGTTTGGGTGAATCAGTAGTCTTCGAATTATTACACTCTGTATATAATAATGACTACCGGTACCTTATAAGAACACTTCCGCCGACCTGACCGAGTGTAATTATCCCCTCCGTGTACGAGTGGATCAGCGTGCTGGAAATTCCCCCTTGATGGACGGTATGCAACATATTATAATAAACTAAGGCTGGGATGCCATATTTATGCAAATGATGATAGTGATTGCCGGTGAATGATGAAATAATGGGAAATAATGGGCAGAGCAGCCGGACTTTAGTGGTCCAGGTTATGTGTGTGTGTTCCCAGGTGTGTTCGGTTTTTGGTTCATAGAGATGGTTCTGGTGAAAGCATATAGGAAAACAACCACAGCGGTCAACCTAAGCTATATCTAAAATACTAACTAATCTCATAGAAACATTTAAATCTGCTTTTTAAATCATATATATCATAACATCGACTAATTCTCTAATCTGCTGTACAGTAACTTCCCATAACCTCTGTTAATCCTAGTGGGCTTTTTCTGAGAGGATCTTAGAGGACTTGAATCCGACTACACTTGGGCTACATAGTCTCTTGGTTGGGTCCAGCGAGAGGGAAATTAATTATGATAATAGTATTGCTGATCTTTGGAGCGATGGTTGGAGGACCCGGCTAGGATTACTGAGGTGGGTCGTAAAAGAGGTGATTAAAACGTCGTAGAGATGTGATGCTGCCGTGATTAATGGATAATATCTCTCGCTGGGGTGGGCAGGTGGATTGTTGTGGTATGTGGTGGAATGATGGTTTGAGGTTAGGGTAGGTGGAGTTATAGTTGTAGTTCTTGTAGTAGTAATGGTGGTGGTGGTGCTGGTGGTAGTATTAATAGTTATACTTGTAGTTCTTGTAGTAGTGGTGGTGGTATTTGTCTCTTGTCTTTATCATTCTTCTCTTGTTTTCTTCCTTCCTCCATTGCCTTCTCACTATCTTCTTTCCTCATCACACACACACACACACACACACACACACACACACACACACACACACACACACACACACACACACACACACACACACACACACACACACACACACACACACACACACACACACACACACACACACACACACACACACACACACATACACACACACACAAGCCATACTGTGAGGAGGTTATAGTGACCACAAACCATCCCATGCCTACTGTCTGGGCCAACTTGAGTTATAGACCCGAGTATAATATGCCACCTTGTCTATAATTGGACTCATTCACCTCACACCGACCATTCCGAGGTAGGGACTGTATAGGTCGTGACAGGGGAGAGGAGAGGAGAGGTGAGGTGGATGAGGAGAGAGATTACCGCTAGTAGTAGTAGTTTCATTAGCCTCACTTAAACTTTAATTTACTTACATTTAATTTCATCCCTTCTTTTGCTTTTTTAGTCAAAGAAAAGAAACCACCTTCAATCAGCAGACATTTATACATACAGAGTGGTATCGGTGACTGACCCCCCCCCCCCCCCCCCACATATTAATTAATTATCCTCTCACATAAAGATGGTAATCAGTTGTGGGCGAGTTTGAAGGCTGTAAAACCTTCACTCCAAAATAAGAACCAGTAGTACACAAGTATACAAGTAGAGGATCTGTTTTGTAGCCGGGTTTGAAGGAGTCAGTAACCCTCCATACCTCCTACAACAATATCACCATTATGGACTTTGTTTCCTCCCTCACTTTTGTTCACAACTGAACCACCACCAACACAAAGGAGCTTTGGTGTCAAACAGACATACATATATAGTAAATGTAACGAGAGAGAGAGGGTAAAAATGGGAGGAGGAGGACAGGAATACACACCCACAGACGTACACACACCCACAGACACAGACACAGACCAGACACAGACACAGCAGTAGCAACAGCTCAGTTTCAAAGATTATAATAGAGATCTTACTGCAGGACCTAATCAGGATTCTTTACTTTGGAACTTGATATTCAATTGGCGCTTCCTTTTGCCATCTGATAGCAAGGCTTAGTTTACTGGACCTGTTTCTGTGACCTAATATACTCATTCACCCTCGCCCTCACTTTTTATAGCTGCAGGTTGAGAATGGAATGCTTGTATACTTGTGAATGGGAGTCGAAGGTATGGAATGAGGAGAGTATTGGGAAAGAGTGTGCATGATAGCGTGATGGGATTAACAGAATAATAATAAAAAAAAAATCAATAAGAATAAAAGAATGAGAGAGAATGATTGACCACAACCTCCACCCAATATACCACCACCACCCCAGAGTATATCACCACCACCACCACCACAAAGTATACCACCACCATAACCAATCGTGGGGACACAAAAGCTACTGTCTGGGGCCTCGGGATACAACAGGAGCTCTGGGGGGGGGACAGGGGGGGGGTTGAGGTCAGGGGGAGAGGTGTTGGGAATAGGGGAGGGGAGAGAGGAGTTGGGAATAGAGGGGGAGAGAGGAGTTGGGAATTGGGGAGGGGGGAGAGAGGAGTTGGGAATAGGGGAGAGGGGAGAGAAGTTTGGAATAGGGGAGGGGGGGAGAGAAATAGGGAAGGGGGTGTATAAAGGGGGAGGGAAGTAGAGGGGCATTTTTCCCAAGTCTACCATGATCCAGGGAATGGTGCTATGAGTTTCTCGTTTCAAATATTCACTCATACTTCACTCTTCCATTTGTTGAATTAGATTTGCACCAGATATGATAGAGTTTGACATTATTCCACGTGTGTTACTGGATACCGAATTCGTCAATTATAGCTATGAATTACTTGAAGTAAGAGAGAATAATATCTGAGAATAAGCATCTGTTAGTAGTCAATGAAAAAAAAAAAAAAAAAAACTTTAATTTTTTTAGAGGGGTGATGTGACCAGGCCTAACCTCACCTGGAGTACGACTTTTATTTACCATAAATCAATCTAATCCAAGTGGCGTAGACTCCCCTTAGAAAACACAATTTCACTCAGTATGGGAAGTTTATGAGTTAGTCGAATGTAAGACAGTCGTGTGTGTGTGTGTGTGTGTGTCTTTCTCTCTCTCTCTTTCTGTGTGTGTGTGTGTGTGTCAAACAATAACAGAGGGTAAATTTTAATAGTCCCTCCTGGGCCGTGTAGAAAACAGAAGGCGGACCACAATTTGATTCGCTGTATTCACGTGAAGGTTGTTTGTTTCCTCTTGACTCTTGGGTCCTCTTTCTTTCTTTATTCTTTCTTTATTCTCTCTTTCTTCTTTCTTTCTTTCTTTCTCGCTTTATTTTGCCGCTAGAGATGGAAATGGATACTCAGGTCAATGAAGATGAATTTGAGTTTGGGCATTCCGGTACTCGCTAAACAAAAGCTAGGGAGGGAGAGAGAGAGAGAGAGATGGTGTTGGAATCCTCTCTCTGTGTGTAGCCTATATAGTTTTCCTATCTTGTTGGTGGATGTGATAAAGTGTACCGTGTATTATACTCTATAGGACTTTAGGGTACAATTTAGGGTACAATTTAGGTGACACTGACGGTATAAAAAAATTAAATGAAGGTCGAATGGGAATGTCAGATAAGTTTATTGGTGTTGGAAAGACCTAAAACTCATTAATAATATGTTTTGTTTGTATAGTACAGGTGGCCAAGTGATCTAGGGACATTCTTAGCTGTAAATTGAGGGGGAGGGGGTGAAGGGGTATGATGCCTCCTAACAATGCTGGCAAAAACACACTCAAGAATCTCGGTGACTTGTATGTTGAGGAACTCGTCTCCTTCCCGGTATAGTGTGGAGGAATCATTAGTCCTTCAGTTCCCACACAACAGATTACACGCTAAAGCCGCTATTAAGTGGAGTCTAGTTAGCTGGCATTCCTCACATTCTCTCTCTCTCTCACTCACTCGCATTCTCTCTCTCTCTCTCTCTCTCTCTCTCTCTCGTATTCTCTCTCACTCGTATTCTCTCACTCGTATTCTTTCACTCGTATTCTCTCTCTCTTTCTGTCTCTCTCTCTGGCTTGCAAGTATAGTGTAAATTTTATGTAAGTTTTCCACTTTCCACTGCTTCTCCCTCAACGCTAAAACGAACCTATTTTTTTCTTTTTTATTTCTCTTTGCCTTTCCCTCCTCTTCTCCTGCTTCTACCTGTCCCTCCTCTCCCCCTTCCCTCCTCCCCCCCTTCCCTCTGAACTGGGCCAACAAGCCTTCTGCAGTTCCCTAATTCTTATGTTGTTGTGTTCTTCCAAACTGACTCTTGCTCCTCTTTCCCCTATCCCTCTCCCTCCTCTTCTTCCCCTCTCCTCCCCTTCCCTTGCCTCTCCCCTTCCCTTGCCTCTCCCCTTCCATCCTCTCTTCTCCCCTTGCCTCTCCCCCCTTCTCCCCCTATTCCTCTCCCCTTACCTCTCCCCTTGTCTTACCTCTCCCCTCGCCTTACCTCTCCCCTTGCCTCTCCCTTTACCTCTCCCTTTACCTTACCTCTCCTCTCCTCATTGGCCTTGACCTACCTACCTATGTGACCAGAGAGATACCATCTGTCAGGAAGCAATAAGTCAGTACACACCGACCACTTGTTTAACCCTACACATTCCTGTAAGTCTCCAGTAGAGAACATTAGGCGTCAATTGCGTAAAGTTGCAAATCCACATCTTCGTTGTTGAGCAATGTCCAATGTGTATGTGTGTGTGTGTGTGTGTACGAATGAATCAGAGACAAAGAGAGATATATTCGACGAACGATTATCTCCTTATATGTTACTTACACACTATTGCAACATATATAAATGCGAAATGTGTGTAGTTATAATTTTAAGGAAATACATACTGATACACAATAATAAAGATGAAGCATTCTATTAACATACACTATACACATTCATTGGTAACATTTCCTTTTAGCAATGAATATCTCGCGTTTTTCTTTAGATGCCGCGCAGAGAAATGGAAAATATAGCTTTGAATTATAGTTGTTCTTCTAGACGGGTAATGCGAGTGAGTGCAAGGTTTCTTCTCTGTTGCATATTTTGTTGCATCACGAGGGAGGCAAGTTGTGCAAGGAAATTACGGGGAAGGAACTGCATGTGTTACACTCTCATTCACTTTCACATAGGTTTGTTATTCTATGATTGTAAATTAAGGGTTCATCAGTTTTGGACCAATTGGAGGGGTTACTGATTACTTACTCCATATTGTATTTCAAAACAGATTGCCCCTCTTCGTATATTGTAGTATACTGTTTTCTGGCATATATAGTTTGGTGGAATCAGCAGCGTTCCATTTCTCCAACACGCCTTCTCTTCCTTCTGTCTAAAGTATATTTCTCCTTCCTTCTCTATTATTTCTTATTTATCTCTCTCCTTCACTCTCTTTCCTCTCCCCTCATGACTCTCCCCTCATGACTCTCCCCTCATGACTCTCCTCTCATGACTCTCCCCTCATGACTCTCCCTTCATGACTTCACATGACTCCCCTCATGACTCACTCCTCATGACTCACCCTCCCTGACTTTTGCAGCTTAACTAGACTAATCTTGAAAGACCTACCACTTTAATCGGCCTCTCTCGTCCACCTGCTTTGCTGCTCCTTGAGAGGGTCGGAGAGGGAGTGGGGGGAGTGGGGTCATATGAGAGGGAGAGGTGGCTAGGAGGGGAGACGGGTTAAGAGAGAGGGAGGAGTGTGGGGCCAAATGATAGGGGAGAGTGTGTGTGTGTGAGAAAATTGTGAAGTTGAGAGAGAGAGGGGGGGGGGGGGGGGGTTCATATGGAAGGAGAGGGGACGGAGGCCAAATGAAAGTGGAAGATGACTTGTTGGTGGGAAAGAGAGTGAATGTGTGAGGGGAGTAGTGGTTGTAAATGATAGAGGATGACGACTGAAGAAGTAAAGGAAGCAGATGATTATGTACACATCAGAGAGAGAGAGAGAGAGAGAGAGAGAGAGAGAGAGAGAGAGAGAGAGAGAGAGAGTGAGACCACGACACACCCACAAAGGGGAGAACCACAGGTGTGTTGTGTTGTGTGTATTTGTGTACGGTTGAGAATTTGCCTACCATTGACGGTCTTTAAGGTCCACCCGGGGGTTTAAGAGCTCAGTGGGCAGAGAGCCAGAGGTATTCACTGACTCTTCCTACCACCAGAGGAAGAAGAAGAAGGAACCTTAACTTTACACCGCCTGTGAGGGGAAACATTAGTAAACCTTGTGGGTGCTTCGTATCTGGAATATTTAGTGAGGGGTTAATAATCTATTTTTTTAAATGTGTTTTTTATATTAATTTTTATAGGGGTAAATGACCCGGATTTTGATAAAGAACTCCAACATTTTCAGATTTCTAAGGTGAATTATAACTAAAAATCTATTTGTAGTGAACTGCATGAGATTTACTCCAGATTTGTCAGCACTACATAATTATTACACCATTAATTAAGACTGGAAGGAGAAAGTGGAAAAGCAGGGACTGGAAAGGAAGGTTAGCGCTAAGATTGGAAGGAAGAAGAGAGGAGGAGGAGGAGGTAGAGGTACAAGAAAGTGGAGGAGGAGGAGGAGGAGGAGGAGGTAGAGGTACAAGAAAGTTGAGGAGGAGGAGGAGGAGGAGGAGGGAGGGAGGAGGTACAAGAAAGTGGAGGAGCAGGAGGAGGAAGAGAGTGAGTACCAAGACTGAAGAAGGTGGAGGAGGAGGTGAAGGAAAAGGAGGGAGGAGGGGGTAGGGGGGGGGCTGAGGATGAGTCAGAAAAGAGGGAGGAAATCCAGTGCTCCTTGAGTTTCTGCAGGCTGAGGATGACCCTTGGCTCGAGGTAAAAGGCCTCAGGGAAGAGCAGCAAGATAGGAGAGACGAGGAGGATAAGAAGGAAGAGGGGATAAGAAGGAAGAGAAGCAGGAGAATATGAAGGAAGAGGAGGAGAAGCAGGAGGATAAGAAGGAAGAGGAGGAGAAGCAGGAGGTTACGAATGAAGAGGAGGAGAAGCAGGAGGATTAGAAGGATAAGAAGGAAGAGGGGATAAGAAAGAAGAGGAGGAGAAGTAGGAGGATAAGAATAAAGAGGAGAAGCAGGAGGATAGAAATGAAGAAAATAAGTAGGAGGATAAGAATAAAGAGGAAGAGCAATAGAATAGGAAGGAAGAGAATTTGGATGATGAGGAAAAGGAAGAAAGGATGAAAAAGGAAGATGGGATGGGGTTGGGAAACCGAAAGGGGTGTAAATAAAGGGAGGGAGAGGGATAGACGAAGTAGAAAAAACGGGAGGAAGAGTGGGAAAATAAATATAGAATGAGAAAAGACGATTTTAAATAGTACGATGACAGAAAGAAGAAAACAGACAGACAGACAGACAGACAGACAGACAGACAGACACAGGGATTAAAAGGGAAGGAAGAGGAGGTAGGAAATGACCCAACCCAAATGTGAGGACGAGAGACAAAATTTTTATGACGAAAGAAAAAGTCCACAAAATATACAGAGCGAAAATGAAAAGAGGAGGAAGTAAGCGAAGGGGAGAATGAAGAAGTAAAGATGGAATTAGAGAGGTTACTAAAGGTCTGAATGAAGAAAGAATGAAGAAATGAAGATGGAATTAGAGAGAGAGGTAGAGGTCTGAATGAAGAAAGGATGAAGATAACAGTGAGTAAAAATGGAAGGATGATGATGATAGTGGGAATATAGGGAATATAGTGGGATGATAGGAGATGAAAAGGAGAGAAGAAGTGAAATAATGTTCAAGAAAATACAAAGGAGATAGACATGAAGAAGAAGAATAACATGCAAGGACAGAGAGAATAAAGAGAAGAATTAAGGACAGAAAATATGAATAGAAGAGGAGATGACTAATAATGTCCAAGAAGATACAGAGGAGATAGAGACGAAGAAGAAGAATAACATAAGAGATAGACATAAAGAAGAAGAACAACACAAGGACACAGAGAACAAAGAGAAGAATTAAGGACAAAAGAGATGACTAATAATGTTCAAGAAGGTACAGATGAAGAATAAGAATAACACAAGGACAGAGAGAATAAAGAGAAAAATTAAGGACAAAGAAGATGACTAATAATGTTCAACTAGATACAGATGAAGAATAAGAATAACACATGGACAGAGAGAATAAAGAGAGAGAGCGAGCGGGGGAGATGAATTCCAGTGCGTAATGTGACTGTCTTGTAAAGGGAAGATGAAAAATCGGATCTCCAAATGCGAGATTGGTTGATGGTGTTTGGACGAGGGGAAGAGGACTGGGGGGGGGAGGGGATGGGGGGGGAGGGATTGGGGGGTACGAGATGGGGGGGCGGGTACGAGGAGAGAAGCAAGAAGAAAGGGGGAAGAGGAGAGGAAGGGGGAGAGGACGTGGGAGTAAGAGGAGAGAAGGGGGGATAGGGGTGTACAAGGAGAGAAGTAAGAAGTGAATAAAGAGGAACAGAAGAGGGGAGGATAACGAAGATAAATAATAATGGAATTTAAGAATGGTTAATGAAAATGAGAAGAGAAAAAGAGAAAGGGAACAAGGAGGTAGAAGAGAAATCCACAAAGAGGGTAAAAGGGAAACCAGAAAAGGGGAGAGTAAGGGGGCAGGAGTGGTTGATGAGAAGAGTGGGGAGGAAAACAATGCCTGGAAAAAAAGGGAAGAGGGTAGGGAGAAATAAAGTATAAGCAGTCGAGGAGGGAGAGAAGAATTAATAGGAGGAGGAGATTGGCTTGAGGGAGAGATTGTATGGAGAAAGGGTAAACAGGACGAGGGGAAAAGGGTGGAAGGAGGGACGAGGGGAGACTGGGACAACACAAGAAAAGTGTAGAATTAACAGGACCTGGAGTAATGAAAAAATCCAGCCAATTTGGAATCATTAAGAAGGAGAACGATGGAGAGATAATTGGAGGCTGATGGCAGAGGGGAGGGAAATGAGGAGAAGCAATCACAGAAGTAAACATACGACGTATTATTGTACAATCGCCTAAAAAAAGAAAAACAACTATCCTTATGGAGGGATTCAATGGGAGCCAACACTGATGTCCTCACATTGTTCATCCGATGTCTCATAATAATCTAAGGAAGGAATCATAAGGATACTTTTCGAATGATGGTACGGATTTATAGAGAGAGGAAATGGGTAGAGAGTAAAAGAGAGAGAGAAAGAAACAGACAGACAGACAGACAGATACAGATACATACAGACTGAAAGACAGACAGACTAACACAGACATACAGAGTGAATAGGTAAGGGAAGGTAAAGGAAAAAGGTACATCACGATTGAGTCAGTGATTGTCCAGGTGGTCAGACTGGTCACAAAGTGTTTACTCGTTAGTGGGTGGTGTTGGGGTTGGCCTCGTTACCACCAGGTGAGGCAGCGTGTGTTCCCCGGCTCTTTCAGGTAGCCTCATGCCCTTTGTCGTTAGTCCTGGGATTCATTAAGGAGGTATACGGTAGTCTCTTGTAGTCACACTGGAGGGCTACTGACGTTCTCATATTATACCACAAAACAGCTACCTTCTTACCCTCATTGTAGCGTTGGAGTCGTCTGTTTCCTGGCATAGTTTGGAGGAAATATTAACCCTTCCATTTGGTCTTTAAATCCATATAGATAATTTCCACGTCAAAACTGAATCCATAATGATAAATATTACATCTTGAACTCGTGTTGCAAAGCATTTTACTGGCGACGATTCAGTAGTTTAAATTGTAAATATAGAAAATTGTCAGTATAAAATATAACTCTAAAAGTCGTACAGTCGCCCTACTTCACTTTGCTCCCGGCTTTGATGGTGATGTTGTAAGGATTATGTTTGGTCTGAAAGTTAGAGACATGAAACACAAAGTCTGTCCCAGCGAGATGATTCCTCAATCTTAGACAAATATGAGCAAATAATAAGTCTATATATATTTTATTTTTTTATTCTCCCTTTATTTTCGAGTCTTTTCTTACTCCTCTTGTTTATCTTTCGTCCTTTTCTTCTTCCTCTTCCTCCTTCTTCCTTTCCCTCATTCTTGTCCTTTCCTTTTCCCCTACTTCTTCCTCTCTCCTCCCCCACAATTTCTTCCTCTCTCCTCTTCCTACCCCACATTTTTTTCCTCCCCTTTTCACCTTTCTTCTTTTCATCTTCCTTCCTCATCCACCTTTTTCTTCTCCCTTCCTCCTCCACCTTTTTCTTCTCCCTTCCTCATCCACTTTTTTCTTCTCCCTTCCTCATCCATCTTTTTCTTTTCCATTCCTCCTCCCACTCCCACTCCAGCTGGACTTGAAGGCAATGGCATCCAGGGCAGCTGACGCGAGCCTCGGTACTTCAATAAACAGTTAAGACGTTTACAATACAAGTAGATACCCAGACCACCCTCTTCAAGGAACACATTTCCCTCTTGTATTAATTCCCTTCCCTAATGCCTGTCTTCCCTTCCTCGCATCTTCTCTTCCTATCCGCTTCACTCTTACTCACTTTTTCTTCTTTCCACTCCTATATACTCGCTTCTCCTCCTCTTCACTAACTTTCTCTTCTCCTCCTCTCCACTCTTACTCTCTTCTCCTCCTCTCCACTCTTACTCTCTTCTCCTCCTCTCCACTCTTACTCTCTTCTCCTCCGCTCCACTTTTACTCTCTTCTCCTCTCCACTCTTACTCTTTTCTCCTCCGCTTCACTCTTACTCTTTTCTCCTCCTCTCCACTCTTACTCTCTTCTCCTCCGCTCCACTCGTTTACTCTCTTCTCCCCCTTCTTCTCATCTCTCGTTACCTTCTCATTCTTCCCATAGCTTAGCATTTCTTTTCTTCCCTTTCTCCTACTATACCCCGTCTTTACCTTTCTCTCGTATTTCCCTTCCCTTTCTTTCTCTTCCCTTAATATCTCCGTTTATTTATCCTTCTTACTATCTTTACCTCACATCAGTTTCCTTCCCATCTTTCATAGTTCTTTCTTTGTTATTTATACTAGGTATCCTTCTTTTTGCCCATCTATCTTCATCTATATATTTGCCTGCATGTCTATTTATCCATCTAACACCACTACAACTATTCTTATTCACAAAATCTCTTCTGCTGTGGTGTTTATGGTATTCGCAACTGTCTTCAGGCCTTATCACTGGGTAGAAGTATAGACGCATGGAATTCAACACCTTGGGCCGTGCATAAGTCCCTGGGGTTTACCTGGGAACACGAACCCTTACTCTCCAGATCTGTGTTGTCAGGAGGTACACATAGATTAGGTGCGTGAATGGCCAAGCTGCCGGCTGAATACTGATGGCCCCAAACACATGCCACACTGACGGAAATATAGGACAGAGTGACGGGAGAATGGGTCAACGTATAGGGAACACAAATGCCAGGCAGGCCAAGGTAAAAACAAGTGTTGAATCAGCCTTAGTACCTCTACAGATGGAGACAGTAAGGATCAGGTGGTATGTGTGTGTGTATGTATATGTATTGCGTAGGGTTCTCTCTCTCTCTCTCTCTTTCTATCTTTCTCTCTCTCTCTCTCTCTCACTCTCTCTCACTTGGTAGGCATTTAGTTTTCTATTTTCTGGCACAATAATATTAGTCTGAGGTTAGTCAGAATAATAAATAGCCCATCACTACATAATTACACTCACAGGGATAATCAGTTAAAATTTTGATGGAGAAATTCTTAAAACCTCCACCACCACACCACCCTTCCTCTTCTTTCAATAACAAACTGGCTGCTGCGTGTGTGTGTGTGTGTGTGTAGGAACGAGGCAGTTATATATTGTTGAAGATTTAATTGTCGGAAACGAAACACTGTGATTCATTAAAGGGAAAGGAACGACGGTGGGATTTTTTTCCAGCCGTTTTGTTATGTTATCTTCGTGCGTGATAATAACTTGGCCCACACCAAAACATGATCATTTGCGGGTTATAAATATTAATTATCCTTCGTAATAGTTGTCTGGGATCCTAATTATATTCTCTGAGCAAACATGTTTTTCAAGACCAGGGGCCACGGGAGAGAGAGAGAATGAGAGTGAGGGAGGGAGAGAGAGAGAGAGAGAGAGAGAGAGAGAGAAAGAGAGAGAGAGCTCGGGAAATTAGGAAATACTAATCTTCCTGGGACTAATTAAAGTACAGAGGGTGAACAATGATGGGTGGCCCTCCGTCCCTGGCCCCTTCCTTCTTCTCAATGCTGACCAGCTTCTTATGTGGAGACTCTTCATCTCTCCCTTCCTGTCCTTCTCCTCCCTCCCTGTCCCTCTCCTCCCTCTCTGTCCCTCTCATCCCTCCCTGTCCCTCTCATTCCTCCCTGTCCCTCTCATCCCTCCCTCCCTGTTCCTCTCATCCCTCCCTCCCTATTCCTCTCATCCCTCCTTGTCCCTCTCATTCCTCCCTGTCCCTTTCACTTCCCCTAGCCCCATGCTTTCTTGATATTCTCGCTCCATCCCTCACCTTACACCCTCACCCTTCTTTCACACACTTGTCCCTTCATTTTACCTTGCCCATTTTTTCCACTCATTCGCACTTTCTTTTTCATTCTTTTCCTCATTCTCACCTTCCATTCCTTTCCTCTCTTCATTCCCTCACTCTATCTTATCTTTTACTCTCCTTCCCACGCCTCCACACACATTCCTTCCCCATTTTGCCTACCTACGCCTTCCTAGCCACCTTCTCTCTTTTCTAGTTCTCTTTGCTTCTCTTCCTTGTCTACACACATACACACACACACACATATGCACTCGCACACATATACACCAGTCCCTCCCCCCACCCACGTCATACCCAACAGGTCCTTCCTCACCCCTCCTTCCTTCCCATACTTTCCTACACCCTATAGTCCCTTCTCCCTCTTCGGTGTCCAGTTTTCTACTTTTAGGCTACCCTCCCCTTCCCCCTGACCTTCCCCTACCTCCCTACTCTCCCTTTCCCCACCTCCCTACCCTCCCCTTCCCTCTCCTCCCTACCCTCCCCTTCCCTCTCCTCCCTACCCTCCCCTTCCCTCTCCTCCCCTTCCCTCTCCTCCCTACCATCCCCTTCCCCCTTCTTCCTACCACTTCCTTCCCCCTCCCCCCTACCATCCCCTTCCCCCACCTCCCTTTTCCCCCAGGAATTCCCCCTCCTCCCACGCCCATCCCCAACCTTCCATAACACCCGTGAGAAATAATACGAGGAGTCTATGGTTTGTGTTGACTGGGGCTTGAGGCAGGCAGGGAGGGGGTGGGTGAGCGGGTGGCATGTGGAGAGAATATGGGGGGGGAGAAGGGAAGTGGAAAGGAATAAGTAGAGGTAGAGGAGGAGGAATTGTGGAGGGGGGGGGGGTTATTGTTGAGAGATAAGTGTAAAAAGTAAATGATGGAAATGATGGAGATGGATATTAAATATGTGGTGAAGTACTTACTGTAGTGAGGTTAATGGGTGGTATAGTGGGAGTGGTTGTAGGTTGGAGGTACATTCTACTTTTGATGGAGGTAGTGGAGGCAGTGGTGGTGTTGATGATGATGATGATGGTAGAGGTAGTGAGATGGAGTTGGTGATCATGAAGTAAAAATGACTGGTGTTTCACTGTATGTTGTGGCAGTGAGTTGTAGACCGAAATGATTGATTAGCGCCAAAAAAAACAACACACTCGTCAACGAACACACACTCGACCCTTCACCGAAAACAACGCAAACCCGAAAGCTGTACTCCACCACAATGACCTCCTGGGGGAATGATCGACAATTCCCATATAAGTCACGGACGGTATATAAACAACAGACCCCAAAGAAGGAGAGAGAGAGAAAAAAAAAGGGACTCTGGTATTAAAAAAAAAAAAAAGCGAATCCCTCAAAATGACAAACAGAATTGTCTCTCTCCTTCTCATTAGTACGTAATTGTCCCCGAGCCTCGTGTACTACGGATCACATAGCCTCTGTGTACACCAAGTAGCGGGTTATTTTATGGTGGGTCGTAAATGTTGTGTACGTAGCTGAGGTTTGGGTGGACTGGAGGCCGGGTAGGAGGAGGGGAAGTGGACAGGTGTGAAGGGGTGACTGCTATAGCGAGGCCCACACCTTGTTTACCTGTCCACGTCTGTCAACAATAGGGCAAGAAGAGGACTGTGGAGGAGGAGGAAGGGAACCAGGGGTGTGTGGGTGGAGTGGAAGAGGGTAGGGAGAGGAGAGGAGAGGGAGGGTTAACGGGAACGGTGCAGAGAGAGAGAGAGAGAGAGAGAGAAAGGGAGAGGGAGGGAGATGAAAACAAATAAATTGGAGGAGGAACGGAGACGGAGCAAGGGAGAGAGAGATAGGAGTAAAGAAGTGGGAATAAGGTGTGAGGGAAAGGAGAGAGAATGGTGAAAGGAGAGGAGAGATGGATCAGATATAAAGGAGACATTGGCGAGAGATGGATAGGAGTGATTGGGATAAGAGGAGAGGGAAAATATAAGAAAATTAGAAGGAATAAATAGGGGATGATATATAAACAAAGCAGAAAGACAGATAAAAGTATAAAACAACTGAGTGAAAATGAAGAGAGAGAGAAGGCGAAGGTTAAGAGAAATAGTCAACAGACAAACACACGAGTAGAGAGAAAGTGAGACAGACGAATAAAGAGAGTAAAACAGACAAACACACGAGTAGAGAGAGAGCAAGACAGACAGGCACAAGAGAGAGAGAGAGAGAGAGAGAGAGAGAGAGAGAGAGAGAGAGAGAGCAAATGAGTGAGTGAGTGAGTGTAGAGGCAGGGCAGGAGAGGGACCATGAGGCCTCCAGTGGGACCAGCAGGAAGAAGATAGGGACGCCTCTCATTGTTCTTTTGTCTTTCCAGTGTTTGTCCTCGCGACGTCATGATGACCGCTGCCCGACTTCAATGTGTGTGTGTGTGTGTGTGTGTGTGTGTGTGTGTGTGTGTGTGTGTGTGTGTGTGTGTGTGTTGGTTAGATGTTGATCTGTGTGTGTGTGTGTATTGGTTGGATGTTGGTATGTGTGTGTGTGTGTGGAGTGGGGGAGGATCTGGGGGGGGAGGGTTAGGGGGCGTGGGAGGAGACCTAGAGAGAGAGAGGGGAGTAGACATTGAAGGACACCTGGAGGGGAGGGGGGAACACGGAGGAGACCTGGGGGTGAAATGAGGGTGAGGGGGAAGGGAGGAGGGGTGTGGACTGGACAGGGTGTTATATTAATGTGGGGTTAGTGGGGAAGGAAGGGATATGTCATGGGGGTGGGGCGGGTCGGGGCGGGGCGAGGGATGGGGTTTATCATGGGGGCGGGGTGGGGATGGGGTATGTAGGGAGAGACAGAGACAGAGAGAAGACTAGGTTGAGGAACAAAAGGTCCTTCATTAAGAAACAGATATATGAAAAAATGAGAAAAACGTGTCTTAGCTGTTTTATTAATTAAGCTTATTCCACGTATTTTAATATTTTAGCTCATATTAGATAGGTCCCGAGTAACTAACTGTAACTGTAAAAGAAATGAGTACGTACGAGGAAAAGGAAAAATGTGGAAATGTGAAATGATAACTGGTTGAGGAGGAAGGACAGACGAGAGGAAGGCTGCCGGACAAAAATATAATAATACTTAGGAACCGGTGAGGAGGTTGACTAATGCAGGGGAGAGGGGTGGTAGGGGGGTGGATGGGAACGGAGGGGGTGAGGAGGGGAGGGGAGAGAAGGGAGGGAGGAGGGAGAGAGGAGGGAAAGAGGAAGGAAGGGAGATACGAGGGAAAGAAGGAAGGAGAGAGAGGGGAAGGGAATGAAAGACAGAGTGGTTGGTGGATAGAGACGGGAAGGGATGGGAAGGAAAGAAGGGAGAGACGAGGGAAAGAAGAGGAAGGGAGAGAGAAGGGAAAGAAGATGAAGGAAGGACAGAGAAGGGAAGGGAATTAAGTACAGACTGGAATGGTGAATAGAGACGGGAAGGAAAGAAGGAGAGGGAAGGACAGAGTGGAGTGGAGGAAATGGACAGAGAGGAAGTAGAAGAGGAGAAGGGATATGAGTAGGGATAAGGATACAATGCGACAAAGAATAATCGAGTGTAGAAAAATGGGGAAATAAGGAAGGGAAAGAGAGAGGATAATTATAATGGACGAATATGGGAGATGAGAATGAAAGAAAAGGTGGTGGGGAAGATAATGTAATGAGTGGTGAAAACAAAAAGATTATAGTGAATTAGTCACCAACATTACAATATATTATAGTAGATTCTTTACACTCCCTCCATATCGTGACATATTCGTAACGTAAATATTCACGACACACTACTGATCACGTATATAATAAACACACACATACACTATAACACACACACACGCACACTCACACAACCACCACTGCCTTTTCAGAACTACCACCATGGTCAGTAATGAAGTAATATTGAAGTAAGGATGGAGATAAATGTGTTCCCCTTCCCTTCCCCCTCAGCTCCTCCTCCTCCTCCTCCTCCTCCTCCTCCTCCTCCTCCTCCTCCTCCTCCTCCTCCTCCTCCTCCTCCTCCTCCTCCTCCTCCTCCTCATAACAGTATTCCTCAGGACCTGCTCGTGGGACTAACTCAGATTCAGGTGGTCACGTAAACGAGTATAGCCATTATCCTGTTACTGTCACTTGGGTTATCGATAGACAAGCAAAGGTCCTGCCGCTCCTGTCTTGTTTTTTGCACACTCTCCTCGTCTGTCTGTCTGTCTATTTATCTCGTACTCTCACTATCTCCTCGTCTGTCTGTCTCGTTTGCTTTCTTTCTCTCGTTCTCTCTCTCTGATAACATTAATTGTGGAATTTTTTATAATCCTTAGTTTAAGCTGTAGAGAAGATGCCTCAAACCCTTTAAATATTGTACACTATACTATATAAACGTACTTTATACACTCACAGCCATATATAGTACTGCATTTCAATCAAATATTTCTTCACTTTCTCTCTCATACACCCTCACACACTCACATGCTCCCTCACACTCCACCACACACTCACATGCTCCCTCACACTCTCGCACTCCCTCACATGCTCCCACTCCCTCACATGCTCCCTCTCACTCTCGCACTCCCTCACATGCTCCCTCTCACACTCCCTTATATACACGAACATTTATTTCCGCATTTTCACACACGGACAACAATTCAAATCAGAACCACAAACACCACAGCTGAATGAATGACCGACCCACCCCCACAGGGAAGGGGAGGAGGAGGGTGGAGGGCTGTGTTTGGGGGAAGGGGGGGGGGGTGAGGGGTGAGAAGGAATATGGGTCATGGGTATGTAACGTGGGTATGTATGTATGTAGGTATAGGGATGAGGGTGTGTGTGTGTTGGGTGGGGCCGTTGCATTGTTATGGGTTGGGTAGGTGGGTTGGTGGGTTGGGTTTTTGTGTGTGGGTTGGTGAGGTGGATGATTGTGGTTTGTTTGTAGGTTTGACGTGGGTGGATTCAGTGTGGTTTTATATTGTGTCTGGGGTTGGTGCTGCTTTTTCATATATTTTTCAGTGTGTGTGTGTGTTAGGGCTTGACAGAAGAGTGTGTGTGATAAAGAGTGAGTGTTGAAGTGAGACGATAATGTAGGTTGAGGACAGAAGGGGTTTGTATAATCAAATAATGGGGGTTGGGTTTGCATTATATAAGGAAGGGTGGATGGGATGAGGAAAATGGATAGAAAGAAGGCAACTGGGTTAGTGTGGTGTTTGTTGGTAGAGTGTATGGTGGGGGTGGGGGGGTAGGTGGCCGCTGTAGGGGTAGTGGTGTGGGTGGACAGAGCCTTGACGTACGTGGGAGGGAATGTGCTATATAGTGGTGTGTCGTGGGCGTGGGAACCGTTCGATCACTAATGTGCAAATCGCCAATATAGCCTGGTCGACACAGCTCAACTCTTTTACCCGGCAATAATAGTCCTAATGCATGTGATTCATAGGCACGAAATTTGTCTGTGTGTACAAGGCAACATGGCATTGTGATGAACCATTGGGATAAATACTTACCATCCTTATGTATTGACGATTTAAGGGTGAAATATGCGTGAGGAGATTCGAAGGAGGCATACATGATGGCCTTTAAGTATCGATATGTTAAGGGTAAGATTAGGTTGTAGCTTGATCGAGAGTGGCTTAACATTGTCTTGAATACTTACTGCGAGTAGAATATACCCTTCATTATTTTGTACAATTATTATAAGGACAAAATTAAAAACAGATATTATAACATATTCTTGTATGTAGCTCCAGGAATAGTATGTATGTCTCATCCTTACTTACTGAGATCTTTAGAGTCGGATTTGTGTTGTGGTGGTGTGGGTGGCTTAGCATTGTCCTGAGTCCTGGGAGAATGTGAGGGGCAGGGAAATGGCCACCTTGTTGTTCCACCCCTGAATCCCTAACACCTCCTGCATTGTTCCTCACTCACACACCCTCCCCTTCCCCTCCTCCCACCCCAACTCCCTCCCCTCCTCTCCCCCTCCCCCTCCCAACTCCCTCCCCTCCCGCTCCTTCCCTCCCCCCCCTCCCACCCCAACTCCCTCCCCCAACTCCAGTCTCCTCCCTTCTTCCCTCCATATCTTCACTCAATATCCCTCCATATCTTCTCTCAATATCCTTCCCTTCTTCCATATCCCCCCTTCCCTCCACATCCTTCCCCGCATCCTCTCCTTACGTTCTTCCCTTCCCCCCCTCATCCCCTTCCTCCCTCATCCCCTTCCTCCACTCATCCCCCTCCCCCTCATGCCCCTCCCCTTTACCTTCCCGAATATACCGTTTTGCTCTCCCTTTGTCACTTCGCCTCGTTGAGTTTCAAATTACTATTTCGCTTTAATTGCAATTTATATTTGCATTATCCTCTGTTCGTATATCAAGATAACATTAACTGATCGGCGCACTGCATTAAAATATTAATCTTAAGGAGTTACAATATACGTGCAGTCCCGGACAATAATTTCTCGATTTTCCAGATCTCTTAAACTGGTATACCGGGGTAGGAAAGCTTAAAAATTATATATATATATATATATTATATAGTGAGAGAGCATGAACAGTACAGTTAACTTTAACAGTTGTGAGAGGATAATAAATGTTTTACCTGTAGTGGGTGAGGAGAGAATGGTGACATGTTTTCTGTAAAGGATGAGAAGAACCTTGTCTATACCGGTATTTCCATCGGTGAAGAATATCTGCATAGGTCACCATAATGGATAACCCCGACAGTACTTAAACGTATAACTCAACAGAAAGGATTTTTTCATGTGTTGCTGCTAGACAATTGAATGGAAGTGAAGAAAACCCAAGTTCCATAATGGTTAACAGAAGCTACAAATCGTGTACATTTATCAAATTTGTATCTCCTCATTCATTAGCAAAATAAACAACACTGAAAATGTAAGACCAGATACACAAACAAGCAATTATTTATAAAAACACAGATAATTAGACAAGTCAGACACTATGTATACACAGACTCTATATTATGAAGAATATTCTCCCATATGAAGTTGTATACAAAGTTAGCACACACTGGCACACATGTCCTCGTATTCACACACACACACACACACACACACACACACACACACACTCACTCAAACACATACAGTAGACCCACCCACTTACTGTAACATACCTACACATACCCACACCTATTACACACACACACACACACACACCAACGTGCACAGATTCTGAGAGCTGTGGGTGGGTTTGTCAAGTTAAGTGATATCTCGCCTTGGCATCTAATAAAAACAAGAGGGTGAACTCTCTCTCTTTCTTCATTTTCATTCCTATATATATTTTTCTTTCGTTTGGGGTTCTCATTTTCCTTTTTTTTTTTTATCTTTCCATACTATTTATATATTTTTGTAGGCATTATTTAAAACTTTTAAATTTGTGTTTCTTTTTTACCCTGTTTTTAGCTCCGGCCTCAGCCGAGAGCTCAAGGTCTTATCGTAATTATTCTTGTTCTTCTTCTTGGGGCGACAACTTCTAAAATGGTTCAACTGACTCACTCACTCACTCACTCACTCCCATCGATTTTCTTTTACCGACATTGAATCATTTTTTCAACCGAGAGGGGGTTCAATCGAGGGGTTCACCCTCAATAAAAAGGGTTCACTTTCAAAATTTCAATATAACCACATGAATATGAAAATTCAAATAAAACATAATTAATATTTTTGAGACCTTTACATATGGATATTTTATTATTTCACTTGAATCATTAAGAGCCGGAGCTTTTGAAGGGTTTTTCTTCATGTTCTTGTTTTTTTCTTTTTCATTACTATCTCTTTCCCACACTCGAAAACAACGGCTGACGATGACTGCTCTTAAACGAATTTATCTGGTGACTTTCCTTCCATTAAAAATATAAGCATGTGTATTTTGAACAGGAGGGTAATAAGAGTTGAATCGTCAATAAAGTGTTCCCTGGATATAATATAATGTGAGGAGACTGACTAACTGACTGACTGACTGACTGACACCCTCTCTCCTGCTTCTCTCTTGCTTGTTTTCCTCGGACACCCAACTCATCACAACTGATACCCTCCTAACCTTTGAATTATAATAAGAACAACAACAACAAACAAGAATGATTTGATGCATCCTTCTTTACGTCCCAGGGCCCATTGGATCAAGAAGGGTGTGTTTTGATAGGTTTTATCGCTGAGCTCTTGAAAATGTCATGCATATATATTCTGAAGGTGGTGGAGTATCAAGATAACAGGATATATTTATTAAAGGACGTAAGATAACAGGATATATTTATTAAAGGAGGGAAGATATAATGATAATAATTGATTGTAAAAGAATTAGGGGTGTTCACTTAAGAGAGACCATGAGAAATCCTGTAATATGAAAAACATTATGTATCCAACAACGCCTCATAAATTCAGAATGTATCTCTCTGGATAACACAATATTGTTATACTTATTAATGGACTATTCTTGAGGGCCAATTAAATAATGTTAATTAATATACTCTCTGGAGTGTCAGAAGTTTATTATAAGCACATACCAAAATACAACTATAGTTAATGTACCTTACTCCTTAAACACACACACACACACACACACACACATTCAGAGAGAGAGAGAGAGAGAGAGAGAGAGAGAGAGACGCGAACGGTGACGTAAATCTCCTTGAATTCTGAAAATGAGGAGCCCGCATGCTCTTTTGGCGGCCTTGTGTTGTGATTGGCTGAGGCGGGCACCCAGGGAGGCTGCCATTGGTCGAGGGGTGCCATCAGCCTTATCTGATAGGCTGTGGGGAGGCGAGTGACACGGACGGGCCTTATACGTTTGATGGATTCTCATTTATAAATTCAATGTCAAATGAATCACTTGGGATTAAGGAAAGGGGAGGAAGGATGAGAAAGAGAGAGAGAGTGTGTGTGTGTGTGTTTGTATGTGTGTGGGTGTATGTGTGTGTGTGAATGTTTGAATCCATGTGTGTGTATGTTTGAATCCATGTGTGTGTGAGAGAGAGAGCAATGTTGGCCACCTCTCCCCCCTCCCCCCAACACGGCCACCTGAACCCCCTCCCACGCATCATAATTAGAATACCACACCAATATTTGTTCTTTTTCTCACACGGGGTCTTTGCATAACTCCCTGAGAAACGACACACAGCCCGGTCCAAGCAGGCGGTACCCCTCCGAAATAATGTGTTTGCGTAATGTGATTTATACGCAAGGTTGCTCTGGTCTTATGAGTCTGCAAAATTAACGTTGCATAGTTACTACAGCCTAACAGAAGTTTATGAATACGTATGTACTCTGTTGTGTCATGTCTCGTGTGATTTTGTCTCCATTGGTAAGATATATATAGTAAATGGATACAGTAATTCAGTATATCAGTAATTTTACAGTAAATAAGAATACATGTTACCTCGGCAGTATCGATTTCCAACTATTATTTAGTTTTGATAGTGGAGTCAATTTGGACCATTTTAATTCGAAGCGACGAAACAGATCCGGTACTCAACTTCTGTATGGGTGTAATCTGTTTCCTGGCAGAGTTTTGAAAAATCGATAGTCCCTCTAATTCGATCACCACACATACAACTCTACTAACTAAAATAAAATGTATCCACAAAATTGATCTATACATCTGAACGCACATTCCCGCTTTAAGTGCCCATTGTTCTAAGGACGGCGAGGAAAAGACACGAGACTTTCTTTATTTTTTTGTTCTCCAATTATTATCTGTCTGTTCATCAGCACCCCAATGCAAAACAAATCACCCTGAACCCCGTGATCAGGGAGTGGAAGCGAAGCACGACACTGACCTTCTATAATCAGGGCTGGTTTATCTAGGGACGTGAATGTAATTGAAAGCTCTCCGGAACCGATAGCTTATTGTTTATGTCCCCGTTTGTTACTGCTCGTTATCGTTCACTTTAATGCATGCTTGGCACCTGCAGACTAATTATTATGTTATCTCTTTTGATTTACACACGAATATTATAAATGTAAAGGAATTTATAGTATTAAACTTTTAAACTCTTGCATGTGTATTCGAGTGCATCTGTGTTATAGTGAATGTGTTTCCGTGTAGGATAGGTGTGTGAGTGTGTTTTTTTTTTTCTTCTTCTAAGTCTTTGTACCTCTTTCTTTATGTGTGTATGTTTATGTCTGTTTTTGTGTGTGTATATTATGTCTTTGTGAGCGTGTGTGTCTGTCTGTGTGTAAAGGAGGCGACCATATAGGAGGACTCTGTGGGCCTCGACGCTCAGAAACTGGCCAACAAAAAAAGAGGGACATTCATTAAAACCCTCGATTACGATTTTCTCATTTTGACGTGGGGGCCTGAGTCCTTTGTATGGTCCAACCTGGTCCCTCTCCCTGCCATATGTCCCTCTCTCCCTCCCTCCTTACCTCTCTCCCTCCTTACCTCTCTCCCTCCCTACCTATCTCTCTCCCTCCCTACCTATCTCTCTCCCTCCCTACCTATCTCTCTCCCTCCCTACCTATCTCTCTCCCTCCCTACCTATCTCTCTCCCTCCCTACCTATCTCTCTCCCTCCCTACCTATCTCTCTCCCTCCCTCCCTACCTATCTCTCTCCCTCCCTCCCTATCTCTCTCCCTCCCTCCCTTCTGACTTTCCCTCAACCCCTCCATATCCCTCCCTCCCACTACCCATACATATCCCACCCTTCTCTCCCTCAACACATCCGTACCCATTCCTTCCTTCCCTCCCTCCTGACTTTCTCTCCATCCCTACATACCCCTCCCACTGCCCATACACATTCCACCCTCTATTTCTCCCTCCACCCTTCCATTCCCCTCCTAATACCGTTATGTATCCCATCCACTCTCCCACATATCCATACCCATTCCCTCTCTTCTCTTTTCTTCTCTTCTCTTCTCTTCTCTTCTCTTCTCTTCTCTTCTCTTCTTTTCTTAATCCGCTCTCTACACACCTCCATATCTCTATCCGTCCAACCTTCCATAGCCCCTCTACCCCTACACGTATCCCCACTTCCATACCCCTCCCTTCGTCTCTGGCATCTTTTCTTCATTCCACCCTCCCAATCTGTCAATTTTATCTCCCATTAATCTCTTCTCACAACTTATAACCGAAACTGTACTGATAGTTGCCATACATGGTTTTTTATAGTCTGACTAATTTCAAATGATTTTGCAAATGAAGAGAACGAGTTAAAACACAATAATGATAAAGGTAGAAGTATTAAATTTTTTTTTATTAAACTTGTCTCTTGTTGATTAAATTTGGGTAATTTTCTCTTCCAGCTGAGAAGAAACCACTAACACTCAGAGGTTTAATTGAGAAGACGTGTTTGATGGATTGACAAGGAACAGAGGAAAATAGCTTTATATGTATTGGCTAGACTGGAGTGATTGAGGAAGCAGGATATTTGTTGAGAGATTGCTAAGTAAGGCTGCTTAACTTTTAGAATAAATTTTAACTTTCCTACCTGTAGCGAATTATCAAATATCTATATACAGTGTTGTGCTAACCCTGAACGATTAGGTAGCATACAACCCCAGCCATGACCAGGATTCGAACCTATACACACACCCCTGATCTATTATTAACCTGAGTCTTGTAGAAGAACTTATCACCGCGTATCGACTGGTGTTCTGTATATAGACTGTTGGAGAAGTGTTAGGGTTTGATAACTATGAGAAAAGAAAATGAGAAATGGTGTGAGGTTTTGAGTTAGAATTAGGTGTGGTTGTTTTGGAGGGGTGGGGGACTGAGGTTATTGGTGGACTTGGATGGGTGTGGGGGGTAGGTGGGGGGTGGGTGGGTGGGGGTGTGGGTTTTGGGGGGTGTTGGAGGGAAATCTGCCATAACGACTGTTTGTGCTGGGGGGGCGAGGGGTCGGTATGGGGGTCAGGGGTCACGGTGACAAAGAGAACGAGAAACGGGCAGGGAATTAAACGGAACGAGGCCTTGTGAGGGACCGTGGTGGAGGGAGGAAAGGTGAGAGGCAGACAGGGAGGAAGGAAGGAAGGAAGGAAGGAAGGTGAGAAAGGAAACAGGGAGGAAGGAAGGTGGGAGGGGAAAAAGATGAATTGATGAAGAAGGGTGAGAAGGAAAGGAAGGAGGGGAAAATGGGAAAATGGAAGGAAACCGGAAAGAAGGTATAGAAAAAGAAGGAAAGATGAAAATATTGGACCTGGTTGGAAATAGGAAGGAAAGGAGAGAAAGGTAGAAAAAGGTAGGACGAGGGAGGAAGGAAGGAAGGAGTAGGAAAGGTGAGGACAGTCTTGGTATTGGAGGAATGGGAGAGAGAATCGTGGTGTCTGAGGAAGGCAACCTGTTAGGGGAGGGGTTTTTAGGAGGGAAGGGGGTTGGGGGTTGAGGGGAAGAATAGGAAAGACGGGAGGGAGAAGGATAGAAAGATAAAAAAGGGAAGGAGAGAACTGGGAGAGAAATGGAGGAATAGGAAAGACAGGAGGGAGAAGGATGGAAAGGAAGGTAAATTCGGGAAGGAGAGAACTGGGAGAGAAATGGAGAACTAGGAAAGACAGAAGGGAAAGGATAGGTATAGGTATAGGATGGTATAGGTAGTTCGGTTAGGGAAGAGAACAGTGAGGGAGGAGATGGGGAAAGGGATGGACGGAGGGTAAGGAACAGTGAGGGAGGAGATGGGGAAAGGGATGAACGGAGGGTAAGGAAGAGGGAGGTGAGGGAGGTGATGGGGAAAAGGGATGAACGGTATATGGGAGGGGGGGGACACTGGCCAGGGCTGTGACTAGGGGGGGGGGGGGGAGGCGGGGGAATTAAGGGGGCGGAGTAAAGCAGGATTGATGTGATGGAGAGCAAAGAGAGAGAAAAGAGAAAAGTAACCATTATATCCTAAATAAAAATAGCAAATATGAAGTCATGAATGAAACTCCTGAATAATCCAATAAAAATGTAAAACTTGTAAAAATCGAAATAGCTCAATCTTTTTTCAACTGTTCATCCCCCAAATGGAAAGAAGGAGAAATTACCCTCCATTCATTATGTGGGACAGACAGCACACGTTTGAACCTATTACGTGATATAGTATACAGCAAAAAAAACATCATATAGGCCAAAATTATGACACTTATAGAGTTCATAGAATACACATACATAGGACCCACACAGGACACGGACATTACTATATACTAAGGCTTCTCATAACTTAAGAAAGAGATCTCTATTTCCCTCAGCCTTATGTATGTATGTTCAGGTATGTTAATGTTTTTTTTTTAAAAGACGCGTAAAATTATCTGAAGTTGTGTAGAAATGTCCTCTCAGTTTGGGATCTCGTAGTTTTTTTTTTTTTTTTTTTTTTTTTTTTTTTTTTTTTTTTATGGACCCATCACGTGTTAGCAGATGTGATGAGGGAGTGAGGGAGGGAAGGAGAGACGTTTTGGGGTCCTAATATGGGCAGTGGAAGAGGGAGAGGTACTGTGGGGAAAAGAGAGAAAGTGTGGATTGGAAAGGTAGAGGAGGAGAGGTGAGATGTAGAAGAGAGGTAAAATGGAAAAGGGAAAACGAGGTAGTAACAATAAAGAAAGGAGAAGACAGAGGTAAGGAGAGATAGATAATACAGAGAGGGAAGTAGAGTAAATGAGAAAGGGAGTTATACAAAATGGAAAGAAGCGAAATGGAGGTACATAATGTGGAAGGAAGGAGGGAGTGGGGGAAGGGGAGGGGGAGGGGGGAGATTATGTGAGTGTGAGAGGCGACAGTGGAGAAAGAGAGAATAAAAAGAGAAAATGAATTGGAGAGAATAGAAAAGAGCGAATGGGATATAAACACAAAAAGAAAGGGAAAGGTAAAGAGAGGGTGGGGGAGGGAACATGTGAGGCAGGATTAAGTGGGTGTGAGAGGGGGGAGGAGAGGGGCATGATGGGAGGGGGAAGGGGGGGTGGGGGATGCTGGGAGGGGGAAGGGGGGGGTGGGGGATGCTGGGAGGGGGACCCGGGTTGGCCAAAAGTCATTCGTTATCCCCTGCCATCAGATAGACAAAAGGGATTTTATGGGATTTTCCAAACTTTTCTGTTGAGCATCGTCTCATTTTTTTGGTGGCGGCGGCCGGAGTTTGGCGGAGGGAGGCGGGGACAAGTTAGTGATCACCTCCCGCAGGAAAACTTCGTCGTCGCTTTCCGCGGTAAACTTCCCTCGCCACCTCCTACAGGAAATTTTGCGGTCATCGGGAGGAAACCTGAGACTTGCTCGCTCCACAGGAAGTTTATGTACATTTTATGCATACAGGAAATTGGAGATGTTTATGCCTTGTATTCACATTTTTACATTTAATAATACGAAGAATATTTATATATAATTATCGCCATTGGTGGAATATTTTGTCTTCTTCTGTAGGAGTCATGGCTACATTAAATAGATCTCGTCCTTGTAGCTCCAACCAACTCGGGATTCGCTCCACATGCCCTCCGAAAAATTTAATTTATTCACATATTTCCGGCTGGTGTGGTGGGGAGGTGGAGGGTTAGAACTGGCAGGGGACAGAAGAAAGGTATGTAGGGGCTGGCTGAGGAGGGGTGGATTTAAGGTAGGAGCTGATAGAGGAAAGGTAGAATTAAGAGGAGGGTTTGAAAGTAGAGACAAACACAGGATGGGTATAAAGTAGGGGTTGACAGAGGACGGGTGTAAAGTAGGATCTGACAGAGGACGGATATAAGGTAGAGTTTGACAGAGGACGGGTATAAGGTAGGGGTTGACAGAGGATAGATGAAAAGTAATGGTTGATCGAGGATGGATGAAAGGTAGGGGTTGACAGAGGACGGGTATAAGGTAGGGGTTCACAGAGGATGGATATAAGGTAGGGACTGACAGAGTAGGTGGGTAGAGGGGTGAGTGAGGGTCCCGCCAGATACGTGGGACACCCTTGCCTCGCCAGGAATCCAGCGTCCGGAGAGCGCCGTCGTGTCGACCAAATAACAGAAACGAACGTAAGAATGTGACACATCGTCTGGAAACATGCGAGGTGAGCGTCCAGGCCTGATCCCACTCCCATTATTCCCAAGTTTCTTATGACACAGGGAGGGAGGGAGGGAGGGAGGGAAGGGTGGCTATATAACTTTTTCCCCACATGATGCTTGTTCATGTATTCTCAACTCTTCCTCAAAGTTGTTTTCTTTTTTCCTGGACTTATAAATATTTCATCCGATACTTTCCCAGTTCTGTATAGAAACTAAGTAGTAAACAACTCTTTGTACTGTGGGTGTTGGTTATGGCCTTTTGAACTACTTGCTGTTATTCTAATCACAATATTCATGACGTAAGATAAAATAATAATATTAATGAAATTAGATGTGAAGCTCTTAATACATGGGACTGGAAAATCATCCGGCGATAGTCAGATCAATATATAAAAGTCTTCAGCTGTTGTTTAAAGAATAAATATATAAAGGACGAAATTTGGTGCTGTTTAACTGGAATCTACTCATCACTCCAAAATAATGTTCCCAAACTATCCATCTTCTGTGAGTGAAATTATCCTCTCCCAGAAAACGCATCCTAGAAAACGAATCCTAGCCTATAGAAAAAACTCCCTGAATGAACGAATCCTAGAAAAACTCAACCTGAATGAACGAATCCTAGAAAAACTCAACCTGAATGAACGTAGCCTCACCTAGAAAAGAAAAATAATAATAATAATAAGAAAAAAAAAATCCCTGCACCCTGAAAGACTTGCGAACAATGCATCCCGGGCGTGTATCTATAATTGGCGTCAAGTCTTAAACGCTGGGACGGCTGGTGGTTCATTTTCGCCCCACTGTCCCCCCCGTCATAAGGTCGCATGTGGGTCGTCGGCTTCCTCGGGTGGGTTGGGTTTTTACTGTCGTCCATCGTCTTTTGTTATATCAAATGGCAAATGTGAGCCACGGCCGCGCCTCCTCCGGGTAATGAATGTGGGATTGTTTATGTATGTCTGTCGGGGAGTCGTGGCGGCGCTCCGGTATGTATTCCTTTAGAGCCGTTGTATGTTATTTTATTTATCTATTCCTAACCTGCAAAGAAAAAATTATAATGCACCGATTCTCTTCAAATGATATGCGATGTTAGATAGAATATTATACCTTTCGCTTAATTAAATTCAATTATTATGTATAAGTTGGTGATAAGTACCTCAGTTGTGTGATGTTTTGCTGTAGTTTATCTTGGATTCCGTTACATTCACTGAAAAAGTTAAACAAATTAAATGAGTGACACAGTTTCATCCCGTAAAATAGAATAAAAGAGAAAAAAAGAAATGCAGTCGCGACATCCACACCTCACTCGTTTACCACATCTGTCTGTCTGTCTGTCTGTCTGTCTGTCTGTCTCTCTGTCTGTCTGTCTGTCTGTCTGTCTGTCTGTCTGTCTGTCTGTCTGTCTGTCTGTCTGTCTGTCTGTCTGTCTGTCTGTCTGTCTGTCTGTCTGTCTGTGTGTGCATCTGTGGGCAGGAACTGTTGCCTCAGTGCGATAAACAAAAAATAATATAATAAGCCTTTGAAAGAATGTTGTAAGTCAGAGGAAGAATTATTGTCAATGGATATAACATAATACACCAAAATAATTAATATGAAGCAGAGCAGAAGTAGAAGTTCACACTGACGCCCTTGAAAACAGACACAAATTAAAAATATGAACATATAATAAATACAGAGTGAGGGAGATAATTTGTATATACGGTAATGTATAATATGAACGATGAACATACAACAGTGTGTCATTAGATATACAAACCGATGGTCTTCCAATATAAACAAACAAAAAATAAACAATAAATAAATGTGTCATGTGAAGTAAGAGATGAGGGAGAAGTCGTACGAACAGTAAACGAAAAAGTAATGAAAATGAATATAAATAACTTGATAAATCTAAACTGAACGAAAGGGCCAAAGGAAAGTGATAAAATAATGAAAGATGCTGACTAAATAATGTATACTGGGCATAGAGGGGGCCTATACGGTAAGTGATAAAATAATTAAAATAGTGTCTATAAATAAGTGGATAAAAATAAACTGAGGCGAGGTATACATTAAATGATAAAGTAATGAACACGGGACACCTGGGCTGGTCGTAAAGCGGCCCCCTGATTCGTTAGGGACACATTGTGACGTCACCTGCCCCTGGCACCTGAATGGCCCCCGTAACAAATGACGTCAGACTTAACGTGTTTTGGAAAATCTCACCTCCGATTCTGGCCAAAATAATGAGATGGGGAGAGAGGGATAAAAGAGGAGAGGGAATAAAATGGACTTGATGGGGGAGGGAGGGAGAGGTGGGAGAGATGGAGGTTTACTGGGGAGGTGGAGGTAAGCTGGGGAGAAGGGAGAAGTGGAGGTAGGATGGGGAGGAGGGAAAGGTGGAGGTATACTGGGGAGGTGGGAGAGGTGGAGGTAAGTTGGGGAGGTGGAATTTTAACTGCATAGGAGTGGAAATATAGACAAAATATAGAAGTGGTGGAACAATTTGGAGTAAGGAGAAAAGATGGAGGGTGAATAGATAAAGATAAAGTAAAAAGAGTAGGAGAAGAACGAATGGAAAGAATTAGAGAGTGATGTGATAATGGTTAGGAATAAAAAGTATAGGTTAAAATTATAGATATTTATAAGTCTCCTGGCCACACCTACATATCTCCCACCCACTTGCCCTCCTTTACCCACTCCTACCCACACCCTCAACCCCTCCCAACCCACATCCTCAGCCCAGCTCCCATCCAGTCCCCTTCATCCACATCCCCTTCCCCCACTCATCCCCTTCCCCCACTCATCCCCTTCCCCCACTCATCCCCTTCCCCCAAACATCCCCTTCCCCCAGACATCCCCTTCCCCCAGACATCCCCTTCCCCTACACGTCCCTCCCCCTACACCTCCCTGTACATCCCTCTACCCTTGTCACCCACCTCCAATTCCCCTACCCTTCTCACCCACCTCCCCAATCCTACCCATACCCACACCCTTCTCACCCACCTCCCCTACCCCTACCCCATCGCCGACAGTCACTTGTTTTGCATATCGCGTTACCTGTGGCGAGCCCTGAACAATGAACGCTGAACAATGAACGCTGAACAATGCCAAGTGATGTAGCGAGGGACACGTCGGGCCTCCCTCCCCCTCCCTCCCTCCCTCGCCTCCTCCCTCTCTCCCTCCCTTCCCTCCCTCTCTCCCTCCCTCCTTGATTTATTTATTCGCCTTTATTATCATTATCATATAGTGAGTTGTTTTGTGTGCATTTATTTATTTGCCATTAATATCTGTGTTGTATTATGTTGAATGATAATGTTGTTGTTGTGTTAGTAGTGGTGGTGGTAGTGGTTCGGGTGTGGTAGTGGTAGTGTTGGTGGTAGTGGTAGTGATTTATAGTGGCATTAGTACTGGTCGTGGTGTCCGTTGTGATGGTGCTGTTAGTGGTACTGTTAGTGTTAGTGTTGGTAATGGTGTATAGTGTTGGTAATGGTGTATAGTGTTGGTAATGGTGTTAGTGTTGGTTGCTATAATAATGGTGGCGTTTTAATACTGGGTATGGTGTTTGTGGTGATGGTGATGGTGCAAGTGTTGGAGGAGGTGGTCCTTACAAATTATGATGGTGTTAATATTTGTCCTTGGTGTGTGAGTCGTGATGGTGGTGGTGGTGGTGGTAGTGGTGGCGGTAGTGATAGGACTGGTGGAAGTGGTAGTGGTGGTGTTAGTGGAGGTGGTAGTGGTGGTGTTGGTGGAGGTGGTAGTGGTAGTGATAGGACTGGTGGTGGTGGTGGTGGTGGTAGTGTTGGTAGTGGTAGTAGTGGTGGTGGGCGGCGGCGTCGTGGTGGAGGCTGCGTTAATGTTGTAATTATCGATGTGAATAAATACAACAATAAAATATTTTTCCTTTTCCTTGTCTCTGATATTTCGAGACTTGGTGAAAATTATTATCAAGGTAAGGTGAATGCTGTGCACAATTAACGTAAATATTAAATTATGTTCGCATTGTAAATAACGCCTGCACTAATAATTAAGCTGGTAATAATGAAGATAATAAAGATAATAAAGATAATAATAATAATACTCTTTCGCATTCCAAACGCTTAGCCCACCCACGACGGATGCATTGGGTTTAAAGGAGCATTTATATATACAGTATATTGGCCAGTGACTTTTAGGCTACTTATTCTTCCATACCAAGCCTAAAATAATCCTTAGATACCAGAATGTATTTACTGTATATATGTATTTCTATTCTCAGGGTAGATTCTCAATGCCAATACCTAAGTACAGACAGAAGGTAAACACACTGAATGAATAAAAAGTGAAGTGTAAACATATCCCGGGTGTGAAGTGTGAAGGCAAAAACGCTCATTACTTCAACTGTGTAATATTAGGCGGTGATGCTGTGGAGGTCTGCTGAAATTAACACCTCCTTATAGCCACTCACCCCCTCCTCCTTCCCCTTACATACCCACTCACCCCCTCCCCTTACCTACACACCCACCCCCTCCCCTTACAAACCCACCCACCCACCCACCCACCCATCGATTGTTTTCCTCCCATCTCCCTTTCCACTACTACTCCCTCTTCTATCCTTCCTCTCCTGTAAACCAATGTTCCTTTTTCCATCTCCATCCCTTCTTTTCTTTCCTCCTTCCTTTCTTTCTTCCTCTTTTCTCCGTACGTCTCTTTCCTCCAATCCTCTCTTTCCTCCTTCCTCTTTCCCCTCCACTTCTTCCCACTCTCCCTTCCTCTTTTTCCCCGCCTTCCTTCGTTCCCCTCACTTCTAAATTCAGCTTCCCCGGGCCCAAGTCGAGAAATCCGCTGCTCATTACCATAATCGCCGGCTGGAGGGGTCGTAATGCCGTTGTTTTAATTAGAGGGAACTGCTAATTCTCACCAGATAATCGCTGACCCTTGTAATTTGGATGTTAAAGTCGATTAGAAGGGCTAGCGAGGGCTTGGCTTGTTTTTGCTTGCTTGCTTGCTTGCTTGGTTGAATTTGCTTGGTTGTTTAGTGGGTTTGTTGGCTGGTTGATTTTTAGTGGGTTTGATGGTTGGTTGGTTGGTTGGTGGGTTGCTGGGTTGGCTGTTTTTAATTTTCTGTGTGTGTGTGTTGCTGGTTTTGACTGGTTGCATTTGTGTCGGTGAGAAGGTTATACTATTATTAAGAGAGAGAGAGAGAGAGAGAGAGAGAGAGAGAGAGAGAGAGAGAGAGAGAGAGAGAGAGAGAGAGAGAGAGAGAGAGAGAGAGAGCTTGCCTGAGTGCTATGGGTGTCACAAATTAAAAGTTTCATTAGCATAATCCCATTTTAGACTGTCCCATCGCGTCAGTGTTCCCTTAATTGCAGAGCTGGTACTGTGAGTCCTGGGCTGGGGATGGCCTCGGGTTAACGCCTGGGTACGAGTAGAACTGTAAAACGATAGATATATAGATAGATAGAGGGATGGAAACATTAATAGATAGATGGATGAATGGATCTATTGTTAAAGATATAGCCACATAGATAGATAAACAGTCAAAATGCTTTACATTTATGGATAAACAAGCAAATAATTAAATAAATAGATAGTTTGATAAATAGATAAATATTCATACCGATAGAAAAGATAATGATAGTGGATAGAAGGTTGTGGACACTATTGTTGATAGTGGAGTGTTGAACATAGAAAGCTAAATGATTAATAGGTAAATAAAAAAGGAAATATTAATTAGTTTATTTATATATTCATTTATTTCTACCTGAATTGTTTTTGTACTTGTAAAACATTTCAAGAAGTCTTTTATTATTATTTTACTAAGACTACATTCCTATTGTGTATTTTTTTTTTCGGAAAACATCGATTTTCATTTCCCAAAGTAAACTGAATCGTGGGTCGTGGTTTTCCTGGGATAAGAAAAATTTAGTATTTTCAATGGTATAATGTTCATATCCATCATTCTTTCCTCCTTGATACAGTGTTCATATCCATCATTCTTTCCCAATCAAGAAGGACAGAATGATGGATATGAACTCTGTATTCAAAAGGAAAGAATGACGGATATGAACACTGTATCAAATAGGAAAGACTGATGGATATGAACACTGTATCAATACAGTGTTCATATCCTTCATTCTTTCCTCCTTGATACAGTGTTCATAGCCATCATTCTTTCCTCCTTGATACAGTGTTCATATCCTTCATTCTTTCCTCCTTGATACAGTGTTCATATCCTTCATTCTTTCCTCCTTGATACAGTGTTCATATCCTTCATTCTCGTCTTACAGTTACTCGTGTGCTGTGAGTGATGACACAATGGCTTCACAGCGGGTCAGAGAACCACAACAAACATCTTGGGACAACACGAGTCTCCCATTGTCCACTCATTTCCGTTCACTTCAGGTTGTGGAGGGAAGTGGCTTGTGTATAGCAGGAGGGGAACAGGGAGCTCCTACTTTACCTCTACTTTTCTCCGTCTATGCCTATTTTTCGTTTTTTTTTTTTTCACGTTTCCAACAGTTGTATATATACTCTGACTCTATTATTTTGCTTTCTTCTCTTTTGTCTGTATCCTCTATCATGATCTTTTCTATGCAACTTAGTTCTGTTTTTTTTATTTCGCTTTCATCAGTTGTGTCGATATTCCCTTTTATTCTCTGCTGTTTATATCCTGTTTCACACTCTTATTTGTCTCTTCCTGTTTGTCTCCTTTCTGTTTACTGTTACATAATATTTCCACACAAAAACAACCACAATCACAACCTTTTCTTCAAACAAACATTTCTGTCATATCATTTCGTTTTCCTTCTGTTATTGCTTTTCTCTTTCCTTAAGGGACTCTGTGATGTAGTCAGAAAATTGGAGGTAAATGAGTCCTTCAACTACTGCCACGAAACACCACCTATAACGAAGAAGCGTGTTTCGTGGCATAGTCAGAGGAGTCGGCAGCCTCCAGTTTCCATACGCGACCACAGGGTCCTTAAAATTTCAGTCTGTCTCGCCATTATTCGTCCTTATATTTTCTTATTCATGCTCTACCTCTTTGTGCCTGAATCTTTGTTCTCTGTTTCCCTCTGTTTCACATTTCTATCTCGAGAGTTTGTGTTATTTCTGTATATCTATCAGTCTTGCTCTGTCTCGCCCTTTCTTTTTTCTTGCCAAGCTTTCGTTCTACAAGGTCTTTCTGGCCAAGCACAGTCTAATTTCCTTTTAAATCATCATCTTCCCTTTGCCCAGATACATTCTCTCCTGAAATCTTTCCACAGTTCTCTCCTCCATCTCTCCTTGCTCATGTTCTTTCCTCCTACCCAAACTCTCCTCCTTCCCTTTCCAGTTCTCTCTACCCTTACCTCTCTCCTTGCCCCAGTTCTTTCCTCCTACACAAACTCTCCTCCCTCGCTTTCCAGTTCTCTCCATCCCTTTCTACTTGCTCATGTTCCTTCCTCCTATGTTCCTTCCTCCTACCCAAACTCTCCTCCCTCCCTTTCCAATTCTCTCCATCCCTTCCTACTTGCCCCAGTTCTTTCCTCCTACCCAAAGTTTCCTCCCTCGCCACCACTACCTCCTCCTCCTCCTTCTCCTTCGTGTGCTGTTAATTCTTGCTGCCATATAGGAAATCTTGGAGACATTAGCATAAAGGGTGTCTCGGGTGTGCTGGCATTAGCATGGGGGTCCGCTGGGGGGCGCCGTGCCACCTTTTGTTTTCTGCCACCACACTGCTTTACGCTCGCTCGGGGGCCACTCGCTGTACACCCTAATTACAACTTCTGGCTTAATGTTTTTCATGCTTTTTATTCCGTTCTTTTGGGTTACAATGTGGTCGTTGTTTATTTCGTTCTTCGCGTTAAGGGGAGATTTTCTTGTCGGTTGCTTGGAAGGCCTGCGATTCCTTCAAACTGTTCTAGGAAACAGACGAATTGTTAATGTTACTTTATTGAAGGATGTGTTTGGTGGTATTGTTTGGAGAAGAAATCAGTAGCCCACCAATTGATACGTAAAAGAATCTCCCCTTAAACAGTTATTGTGTTTCCCCGTTCTTTAGGATTATGCAGTGTACCGGTATACATTTTTCATTCATTCTTTTGTGATTACAGCTGTTAAAGGAATTATTTTGTCGTACATGTTTTCTTTTGAACATTTTATCTTAGTTATAGTCTTCTAAGCTGGATATATGTTATAAGGTAACGTGGAGGATGAAAAGATTGTGTGTGTGTGTGTGTGTGTGTAACCAAAATATTATTCTCATCAGTTTCTTTTATTTTTTTGTGTTTTCATTTTATATTCCTTTTCATTTACTATATCCTTTAATTTTAATGTGTACGTTATTCTTGCCTGTTTTTTTTATGCCTCTCTTCATCGTAATTGCTTGTCCTTATTTTCTTTCTTTTCTTTATCTTTTTCTGGTTTCTCATCTCATCCTCGTATAATTTTTCCCATTTTTTTATCCCTTATTCCTTCTTGCGTAATTCCCATTCCTCTCCTTTTCGTTTGTCCTTCCTGATATTATTTCAAATAATCTTTTTCATTCCTTTTATAAAACATTTTTTATGATATTTTCCCTACTTCCCTGTGATTACCTTTCCTTTCTTGTTTCTTTAATTCTTGTTTTTCTTCTCTTTTTACCATTCCCTTTGTCTTGTATTTTCTTTAGTTTACCATTTCTTCACCTTTCCTCCTTAGGCCTATTGCATCCAACCCTGCTCTCTCTCTCTCTCTCTCTCTCTCTCTCTCTCTCTCTCTCTCTCTCTCTCTCTCTCTCTCTCTCTCTCTCTCTCTCTCTCTCTCTCTCTCGTTCTACTTTTCTGTTCTCTTTATATTTTCCTCCTCATCCTCCCTTTTCCCCACTTCCTTCCTTATATCTAACCTTTTCTCCCCGTGTGTGTGTGTGTGTGTGTGTGTGTGTGTGTGTGTGTGTGTATGTGTGTGTGTGTATGTGTGTGTGTGTGTGTGTGTGTGTGTGTGTGTATGTGTGTGTGTGTGTGTGTGTGTGTGTGTGTGTGTGTGTGTGTGTGTGTGTGTGTGTGTGTGTGTGTGTGTGTGTGTGTGTGTGTGTGTGTGTGTGTGTGTGTGTGTGTGTGTGTGTGTGTGTGTCAGGTTGCTTACTACTACTATAAAGTACTTCTTCCTGGGCCTACTCATTAGTCCCTCCCATCTGTAGTGTTTTGTTCCTCATTACTGTACTGCGTCTCTCTCTCTCTCTCTCTCTCTCTCTCTCTCTCTCTCTCTCTCTCTCTCTCTCTCTCTCTCTCTCTCTCTCTCTCTCTCTCTCTCTCTCTCCTCTCTCTCTCTCTCTCTCTCTCTCTCTCTCTCTCTCTCTCTCTCTCTCTCTCTCTCTCTCTCTATCTCTCTCCTTACACAATTCTAATTCCTCTCTCACAATCCTAATTTATTACCTCTCACACCCCTCTCTTTCCTTCCTTCACATCTCTCAACTCACATAACCCTATTTCCCTCTCACACAACCCTAATTCCTTCTCTCTCACACTTTTTCCCACCTCCTCCTCCTCCCCATTTTTTACCTTGCTTCTCATACTTCACTTACTTTATCTGCTTGCATGTGCTTACTTCCCTCTCTCTTTCTCTTACTTTCCTCACTCCTTTTCACGTTATTATTTTATTTCCTTGCCTCCCTCCTGCTTCGTAATATTAATCTATATCTCACATCAGTACTTCTCTTTAATTCCGTCCTCTCTCACATTTCTTTCCTCCATACCACGTCACTCTCTACTCCTAACATTCGTCTCTCAATTTTGCCCACAGTTTCCTCCCTCACTTACCACCTCCCTCATACCTCCCTACCTCCCTACCTCCCTACCTCCCTACCTCCCTCACTTACACTACCCTACCTTCCTCATACCTCCCTACCTCTCTCATACCTCTCTTTTTTCCCTAATCTTCCTGTGTACCCTCCTCTCCTTCCCCTAATACATGTGGAAATGTATCTAGTCCTGATGGGGAAGAAGATTACTGGATGGGGAGGTATAAGGCCGATGGGGAAGCATGGGGGTTGTCACGGGGGGGGAAGGACTTGTGGATGTAAATAAAGGAACGGACGAGGATGGTAAATAAAGGTCAAGCTTAATTCTCGGGCGAAACTTTACCTTCAGTTGTCCCTGGGAACAATGACAGAGGGCAAGGGTAGGGGGAATTGACCGAGGGGAGGGTAGGGGTAGGGGGAAATTGACCGAAGAGGGGCAGGGGTAGGGGGGAATTGACAGAGGGGACGTAAGATAGTAGAGGGGAGAATGGAGGGAATATGGGGTAGGGGGGAATTGACATAGGAGGGGCAGGGGTAGGGTGATTTGACAAAGGGGACGTAAGATAGAGGAGGGGGGAGTGGGGGTGAATGACTGAGAACATGGGTAAGGGGAAGGGGAGGGCGGGAATGACTGATGGAACGAATAAAGGGGAAGGAGAGGAAGGGAGGGGAGGAGGACTGCTGGGAATATTCCGGGTCACATGCGAGGCCCTTCCCTTGTTGCACTTCCTGACCGTCCATGTCCTCTGCCTGCCCCCTGACCCTCCTCCTCCTCCTCCTCCTCCTCCTCCTCCTCCTCCTCCTCCTCCTCCTCCTCCTCCTCCTCCTCCTCCTCCTCCTCCTCCTCCTCCTCCTCCTCCTCCTCCTCCTCCTCCTCCTCCTCCTCCTCCTCCGACCTTGATCGCTTAGTTAACTGGTCAAGAAATGGCAGATGTCATAAACGTAAATAAGTGTAAAGTTTTGCATATTGGTAGTAACAACGATCACACCAACTATTCAATGAACGGTACTGACCTTCGTACAGTTAATGAAGAAAAAGACCTGGGCGTAACAATTAGTAGCAACCTCAAACCAGGCAAACACTGCTCAGAAGCAGTTAAAACCGCCGAACAAATTAATTGGTTTCATTGGCAGAACCTTCGAGTTCAAATCTGACAAAGTCATCCTGACACTGTTCAATTCCCTCGTACGTCCCCATCTCGAATATTGCGTTCAGTTTTGGTCACCCTACTACAGAAAAGACATTGAAAAGCTAGAGAGAGTCCAAAGGCGAGCTACGAAAATGATTCCACGACTGCGAAACAAGCCATACGAAGAGCGATTAAAGGAACTCAATCTATTTAGTTTAGAACAACGTAGACTACGGGGTGACCTAATTGAGGTTTTTAAAATGATTCATGGTTTCGACAATGTCAATATAAGCGATTATGTAATTATTGATCGAGAAAGAACACAAGAAACATGGGGTTTAAAATAATCGGAAAAGCCTTTAGATCGGAAGAAGCAAAACACTTTTTCTTCAACAGAATAGTTAATGTATGGAACTCTCTCCCAGCACAAGTAGTCAGTAGCAGTACGATTGATACTTTTAAAATTAAACTCGATAAATACATGACGACAAAACCTAACCTAACTTATTACCCGCCTCGTTAATTATTATTATTATTTTTTTTCTTTTTAGATGTAAATAGATTATTGTATTCTTTTTCACACTGTGTACTATAAAATTTCCTGTTCAGTTTTTTTTCTACTGCTGCACAGGTGTTTTTTCCACCACTTTTTCAGGCCGGTTTTTACCGGAGGGAGAGGTGGGTGGGGAGGAGCCTTCCACTTTACTATCCTTTTTTCTCAGACATGTAGAAACCATAGACGTAGAATAGTTACACAGGCAGCCTTGTGAGGCCCACCAGGGCTGTTGTTGCCTGTACCTCCTTTTGTATTCCTTTGTATTCCACGGTGGACTTCTCCTTGACTGTCCTCTGTATTTCCATTCTCTTCCCCTCCTCCTCCCCCATTTCCTTCAAGTTCCCCTTCCTTAACCCATGCCGGCTCGCCTCATATCCTTTAAGTTCCCTTTTCTCTTCTGTTTCCCCTTTCCCGTGCCCACCTCCGTCCCCTTCATGTTACCCTCCTATCCCTCCCCCTCTTCGTGTTGTATACCTCTGTTCTGTCATCTTTCCCTTCCTTCTATTCCACATATATACTGTACAGGTCGGCGGCAGAAGTCATGTTGCCTCACCTGCTTCACCAAGACATGCAGTGTTCATGGACTCGAGAAATGCGCACGTTTTCTACACATAATAATCTCGAGTCTATAAACATCGCGTGCCTCGGTGTAGCAAGTGAGGCGACAGGACTTTGCCGCCGACTGTACATATCACTGACTCCCTTCCTTGACCTCTCCATTTCCATCTTCACTTGTTTTTCTCCTCTTATATTCCATTATTCCCTCCTCAACCATTTCTTCATTCTCTTTTCTCGTCACTTATTTTCTCCTTTTCCTTCCACCGCCTATTTCCCTTTTCCTTCTCTTTCCTCTCTAGACTCATCCTCCTTCCCTATACTCATCCTCCCTCCTTTCTCTACTCACACACCCTACCCATCCATCCATCCATCCATCCATCAGTGTCCCTTCACCACACACACAACCTACCCATCCATCCATTCACTTCCCTTCACCACTCACATACAACCTACCCATCCATCCATTCACCTCCCTTCTCCACTCACATACAACCTACCCATCCATCCATTCACCTCCCTTCACTCACACACAACCTACCCATCCATCCATTCACCTCCCTTCACTCACACACAACCTACCCATCCATCCATTCACCTCCATTCACCACTCACACACAACCTACCCATCCATCCATTCACCTCCCTTCTCCACTCACATACAACCTACCCATCCATCCATCTTCCATCCATCCATCCATCCATCCATCCATCCATCCATCCCCTCACATATCCCCCCTCCCTTCCCTCCTCCCCACGTCTCACAATCTTTAACAATAATGATGAGGCCAGACCCTGAAAAGAAAACCCCGGGACAAGAAAGCCTTATTTCAGAGGAGGAAAGGCATTGTTACGCAAGTTTCCTTTGACAATGGTTCGTATCATGCGCCCGAGACCCCAGGGGACCACAAGGGCGAAGAGGCCAGGATCACAGGTCAGAAATTTTGGGTCTTACTGGCCATTTCTGCTTTGGTGGAGGGGTGGGGGAGTAGCATGGAAGGGTAGGTAGGGAGGGAGGGAGATGGTGGAGAGAGGAAGGGAAGGCGAGGGAAAGGAGGAATGGGAGGGGGCCAAATGGGATTATGAGTTACCATCCCACATCTGAATACAAGGAAGAAGGGGAGTGGTGGTGGTGGTGGGGAGGGGAGGGAAGGAGGGAGGAGAGGCTTAATACCTTTTCTCCTTTCAGTGTGTGTGTGTTATGTATGTGCCTCAGTGCTGCTATGTATATGTGTGTGTATATGAGTATGTGCCTTTTTATATATGTACGAAACCTCTGAGAATAGGACAGTTAAAATGCACAACATTATTTTAAAAAGGCATATATCTGGGAGTTACAACACGTATTATGGTTTCGCTTTAAGTGTGTGTGTGTGTGTGTGTGTGTGTGTGTGAGAGAGAGAGAGAGAGAGAGAGAGAGAGAGATGAGAGAGAGAGAGAGAGAGAGAGAGTACATCGTGTGGGTATTATAATCAAATAACGTACTCTATGTATACATATGCAATAATGATAAAGTGTGAATCTCATTGTAGCATTGTAGCACGTATCGTATAAGCAGTGATTGTGACGTGTGTTTTTCTCTTAGTGTAGCAGCGTAACAACAATGGCGAGTGAAGAAGGAAGTACTGGTTGGTGTGGGGTGGGGTGGGGTGGAGGGCTGCATGGGCTGGTTGGGGTGGGGTGGGGTTTGGTGGGTGGAGGGCTGCATGGACTGGTTGGTGTGGTGTGGGGTTGAGGGCTGCATGAGGTGGCTGGGGCTGTGGGAATTTTGGTTGTGTTATGTTGTGGACATTAGAATACTGACGAATTCCTGACGGTCCTCTTTTCGGAGGGAAACGCTCCAGATATCCTCAGGGGTACAGTAAATATTTTATTTAACTCACAAATGACAGGTTTAATTTCAGATGACATCTTTGAACTAATGCTAAACGATTATATATTCAGTAAGAGCTCGTCTGTCTGGATTTAGAGCCACAGTTATAGAACAGGAGAAGAATGGGTAAATAATGGGGAAAAACTTTTGTTTCATATCCTATTTAGATAGTTTTTGTTTAATTTCGTGACAGTGGCATTATGCACAGATATAAATGTTTTAGTGCTAATGAGTATATTTCATCATTTTTTACATTAATCTTATTATTGTGTTTTATCATAGTTTGATTCCTCGTGATTTTAATAATAGTAGTATATAAATAGGCTGCTTCCTTTCTGATGTTTATACCAGAGATGCTCATATGTCTCTATACATATGTTAGGTATATATATGCGTGGATGAAGTCGCAGTGGAAAAAGGGACGAATGTGGCTGACTGAGATGACCAAGAGTTGTGGAGGGAGGGACAAAAAGACGAGCACGAAAGGACAATCAGAAGGAGAGGACGGGCAGGGAGCAAGAGAAACAGTAGGAGGGAAGGAGAGGTAAAGGAGGAAGAACGGGGGAGTATACAATGAAGAGAAAGAGTAATATGAGATGAGGAGGAGCTGGAGGAAGAGGAATGAGAGAACGACACAAGACTTCAAACACATCAGACTTGTCGGTCCTTACGAGACTGCTTTATTTATACAATCTGTTGTACTGCTATGAGGAATGGCACAATATAATAGAGAAGTAGTAATAATAATAATGGGAAGATTAAGGAGAACCTAAGGATTTGATAATGATACGTAATACCTTAGTGAAAGAAGAATGGGAACAAGTCAAGACGCATACACACACTAATTTCTTGGACGTGCGCATCCTAATTTCTTGCACGCGCACACATACATGCACACCCTAATTTATTGCGCACACACACACACACACACACATCCTGGGAGAAGGCGACAACCCGGGAGAGACAATCAGACTGTGAGGAGGTTGGGTGGACCTGGTTGGTTTTGGGGTGAGATCTGATTAACGCGGGACAAGGCAACTTAACGAAGGACAGACACAGCCGCACTTTCCAGACAATCCCACGGAGAGAGAGAGAGAGAGAGAGAGAGAGAGAGAGAGAGAGAGAGAGAGAGAGAGAGAGAGAGAGAGAGAGAGAGAGAGAGAGAGAGAGAGAGAGAGAGGAGAGAGAGAGAGTGAGAGAAAAAGAGAAAGAGAGAGACGAGAAAGAGACGAAAGTGTGTGTGCGCGCGCGCTTGGGCCTCAGTAACTTGCTTCATGAAGTCTATGTTCAGTGTGGACACATTAATAATATAACTGGTTACTGACAGGAGGAAGAAGGTAAATGTAGGCCTGACCAGAGAAGTCAGGTGTAAAGGTGACGTCACTCAACAACTTCCCGAGGACTTTCCATCATCTGCACCAACACACACATTAGTACCTTGTTACTTTTTCTGAAACTGACGGTAATTGGCTTCAGCTGTCAGTGTAGGTTCCAAGTGATTGGTTGATGTGTTACTGCATAATCCCTATATAGGTGGTTGTATCTTCCACTAATCTCGGTTGGCCCTGTTGATTATTGCTGGAGATATTTACCATCACCTTCACAGACAATAAAGATACTATATAGAAACAAGGGGAGTTGGAGAGAAATTGTAGGTGAAGTAATGTCCTGAGTCTTGGTTAAAATGTACAGTACGCATTACTGTATAACATTTAATGAAAAGGATATATATTATTCCCATGTATTTATTTCTTGGTATTCTTTCTCTTGTTTGATCTCGATACTAATATTTATTTCCTTTTCAGGTGAGTGTGATCTTCGAGAGTTTTTCATTTCCATTGGCAGCTGGTATGTATAAACGATAAATTATTATTTGTATTTAAGTTCGGTCTCTCACTCACAGTGGTCTATAAACGGCAGTGATTTTTTTTTTCGTATTGTAGGTTTGATTCAACGTATGATTTGTGTGTATGGTGCGTGCCAACGTGTACGTGTGTACTGGAAGTGTTTGTGTACAGCCTTTACCTGTTATAACTTACTGGTACTGTTATTCCATTTTTTTTCCTTAAGTCCTATCGTGTGAATCAATGCTATGAAAGTAAATCATTGTAATCATTATCATCAGCATCATCAAGACTCCATTTTCAGTTTTCTGAGGGCAGGGGTAATTTCATCAGTCAGTTTTTCATTTACTTTTTATAAGTGGTCAGTTATCTCTCATCTACATGCCGACTTCTACCCCAGATGGCGAGGCAGATACGGTAGATACCATCAGTTATCTCCTTCAGCCCGAGTCATGAGAAATATCGATCAATTTCATTTACATGGTTATTTTACATAGGATTTCACAGTCCACCCCCACCCCCGACAGTCCACCCCCTCCCCTCCACCTCTCTCTCTCTCTTTCTCTGTCTCTCTGTCTCTGTCTGTCTGTCTGTCTGCCTGTCTGTCTGTCTGTCTGTCTGTCTGTCTGTCTGTCTGTCTGTCTGTCTGTCTGACTGTCACACACACACACATACAGAGGTTGTTGCTGTTGAAAAAATTTTGTGCTATGTTTGGTCGATTATTAATCAATTAATTGAAGTCGTGGATTCTCCGCGTCATATAATATCGTTTTGGAAGCGTCAAAGTGTTTCTATCTACAGACAATGGGTTTGGTTTAGTTCGTATACGTTTCAACATATGAACCGAAAAAGTGTTCAAGTGTTTTCAAGAATACAACTCAAGATCTACTGTACAATCGGCGGCAAAAGTCCTGTCGCCTCAATTGCTTCACCGAGGCACGCAATGTTCATAGATTCGAGATTATTAGGTGTAGTAAACATGTGTACTTCTCGAGTCCATGACTCTGTGCGTCTTGGTGAAGCAGGTGAGGCGACAGAACTTATGCCGCCGACTGTACAATCCGGCTCAATGGTAAAAAAACCTTGGTACGGGATCTGTTATGCATGGTCTCTTAATACAAGCCTACTTCACGACTGTCCCAACTATATATTTTGGGATAATTAATTTTGAAATGATTGGAGTTTATGTTATGCTATTTTAACAATGCAATTTTCTGGTGGATTCTTCGAGATAAACTAATTGGTAACCACAGTGATAATTATAATCTCATTGTTATAAATACTGGTTGAATGAATGTATAAGCCGATTGGGGAGAATATAATACTGTAGATACATATAGTAGAGGTTTAAAAACACAACATAATTATAGTGTGCTGTGGTAGCCAAGATTAACACGAAAAAGATATAATATTTAGTCAAAGTTTTTTTTTCCGATAATAACTGAAATGCAAGGAAAGACCGAAAACATATCCCCAAAAATATGACAGCAGAAAACGGTAATCGATTTCCATTCACATTCGT